>JAFLJL010017083.1:12500-20000 GCA_018398815.1 Conus ventricosus
AAGGGGACATTGATGTGTAAAATCATCAACGTGTATCAACGCTAAGCCACTCCACAATGTCATTTCAAAGGGGACATTGATGTGTAAAATCATCAACGTGTATCAACGCTTTAAGCCCCTCCACAATGTCATTTCAAAGGGGACATTGATGTGTAAAATCATCAACGTGTATCAACGCTAAGCCACTCCACAATGTCATTTCAAAGGGGACATTGATGTGTAAAATCATCAAAGTGTATCAACGCAAAGCCCCTCCACAATGTCATTTCAAAGGGGACATTGATATGTAAAATCATCAACGTGTATCAACGCTAAGCCACTCCACAATGTCATTTCAAAGGGGACATTGATGTGTAAAATCATCAACGTGTATCAACGCTAAGCCCTCCACAATGTCATTTCAAAGGGGACATTGATGTGTAAAATCATCAACGTGTATCAACGCTAAGCCCCTCCACAATGTCATTTCAAAGGGGACATTGATGTGTAAAATCATCAACGTGTTATCAACGCTAAGCCACTCCACAATGTCATTTCAAAGGGGACATTGATGTGTAAAATCATCAACATGTATCACCGCTAAGCCACTCCACAATGTCATTTCAAAGGGGACATTGATGTGTAAAATTTATCAACGTGTATCAACGCTAAGGGCCCCTCCACAATGTCATTTCAAAGGGGACATTGATGTGTAAAATCATCAACGTGTATCAACGCTAAGCCACTCCACAATGTCATTTCAAAGGTGACAAATTTACGTGTAAAATCATCAACGTGTATCAACGGTAAGCCCCTCCACAATGTCATTTCAAAGGGGACATTGATGTGTAAAATCATCAACGTGTATCAACGCTAAGCCCCTCCACAATGTCAATTCAAAGGGGACATGATGTGTAAAATCATCAACGTGTATCAACGCTAAGCCCCTCCACAATGTCATTTCAAAGGGGACATTGACGTGTAAAATCATCAACGTGTATCAACGCTAAGCCACTCCACAATGTCATTTCAAAGATGACATTGATGTGTAAAATCATCAACGTGTATCAACGATAAGCCCCTCCACAATGTCATTTCAAAGGGGACATTGATGTGTAAAATCATCAACGTGTATCAACGCTAAGCCCCTCCACAATGTCATTTCAAAGGGGACATTGATGTGTAACATCATCAACGTGTATCAACGCTAAGCCACTGCACAATGTCATTTCAAAGGGACATTGATGTGTAAAATCATCAACGTGTATCAACGGTAAGCCCCTCCACAATGTCATTTCAAAGGGGACATTGACGTGTAAAATCATCAACGTGTATCAACGCTAAGCCACTCCACAATGTCATTTCAATGGGGACATTGATGTGTAAAATCATCAACGTGTATCAACGCTAAGCCCCTCCCACAATGTCATTTCAAAGGGACATTGATGTGTAAAATCATCAACGTGTATCAACGCTAAGCCCCTCCACAATGTCATTTCAAAGGGGACATTGATGTGTAACATCATCAACGTGTATCAACGCTAAGCCACTCCACAATGTCATTTCAAAGGGGACATTGATGTGTAACATCATCAACGTGTATCAACGCTAAGCCCCTCCACAATGTCATTTCAAAGGGACATTGATGTGTAAAATCATCAACGTGTATCAACGCTAAGCCCCTCCACAATGTCATTTCAAAGGGGACATTGATGTGTAAAATCATCAACGTGTATCAACGCTAAGCCCCTCCACAATGTCATTTCAAGGGGACATTGATGTGTAACATCATCAACGTGTATCAACGCTAAGCAACTCCACAATGTCATTTCAAAGGGGACATTGACGTGTAAAATTATCAACGTGTATCAACGCTAAGCCACTCCACAATGTCATTTCAAAGGGGACATTGACGTGTAAAATCATCAACGTGTATCAACGCTAAGCCCCTCCACAATGTCATTTCAAAGGGGACATGGATGTGTAAAATCATCAACGTGTATCAACGCTAAGCCACTCCACAATGTCATTTCAAAGGGGGCATTGACGTGTAAAATCATCAACGTGTATCAACGCTAAGCCCCTCCACAATGTCATTTCAAAGGGGACATGGATGTGTAAAATCATCAACGTGTATCAACGCTAAGCCCCTCCACAATGTCATTTCAAAGGGGACATTGACGTGTAAATCATCAACGTGTATCAACGCTAAGCCACTCCACAATGTCATTTCAAAGGGGACATGGATGTGTAAAATCATCAACGTGTATCAACGCTAACCCCTCCACAATGTCATTTCAAAGGGGACATTGACGTGTAAAATCATCAACGTGTATCAACGCTAAGCCCCTCCACAATGTCATTTCAAAGGGGACATTGACGTGTAAAATCATCAACGTGTATCGACGCTAAGCCCCTCCACAATGTCATTTCAAAGGGGACATGGATGTGTAAAATCATCAACGTGTATCAACGCTAAGCCCCTCCACAATGTCATTCAAAGGGGACATGGATGTGTAAAATCATGAACGTGTATCAACGCTAAGCCCCTCCACAATGTCATTTCAAAGGGGACATTGATGTGTAAAATCATCAACGTGTATCAACGCTAAGCCCCTCCACAATGTCATTTCAAAGGGGACATGGTTGTGTAAAATCATCAACGTGTATCAACGCTAAGCCACTCCACAATGTCATTTCAAAGGGGACATGGATGTGTAAAATCATCAACGTGTATCAACGCTAAGCCACTCCACAATGTCATTTCAAAGGGGACATTGATGTGTAAAATCATCAACGTGTATCAACGCTAAGGCCCCTCCACAATGTCATTTCAAAGGGACATTGATGTGTAAAATCATCAACGTGTATCAACGCTAAGCCCCTCCACAATGTCATTTCAAAGGGGACATTGATGTGTAAATCATCAACGTGTATCAACGCTAAGCCCCTCCACAATGTCATTTCAAAGGGGACATTGATGTGTAAAATCATCAACGTGTATCAACGCTAAGCCCCTCCACAATGTCATTTCAAAGGGGACATTGATGTGTAAAATCATCAACGTGTATCAACGCTAAGCCCTCCACAATGTCATTTCAAAGGGGACATTGAAGTGTAAAATCATCAACGTGTATCACGCTAAGCCACTCCACAATGTCATTTCAAAAGGGGACATTGATGTGTAAAATCATCAACATGTATCACCGCTAAGCCACTCCACAATGTCATTTCAAAGGGACATTGATGTGTAAAATCATCAACGTGTATCAACGCTAAGCCACTCCACAATGTCATTTCAAAGGGGACATTGATGTGTAAAATCATCAACGTGTATCAACGCTAAGCCACTCCACAATGTCATTTCAAAGGTGACATTGGGCGTGTAAAATCATCAACGTGTATCAACGGTAAGCCCCTCCACAATGTCATTTCAAAGGGGACATTGATTTTGTAATATCATCAACGTGTATCAACGCTAAGCCCCTCCACAATGTCATTTCAAAGGGACATTGATGTGTAAAATCATCAACGTGTATCAACGCTAAGCCCCTCCACAATGTCATTTCAAAGGGACATTGACGTGTAAAATCATCAACGTGTATCAACGCTAAGCCACTCCACAATGTCATTTCAAAGGGGACATTGATGTGTAAAATCATCAACGTGTATCAACGATAAGCCCCTCCACAATGTCATTTCAAAGGGGACATTGATGTGTAAAATCATCAACGGTATCAACGCTAAGCCCCTCCACAATGTCATTTCAAAGGGGACATTGATGTGTAACATCATCAACGTGTATCAACGCTAAGCCACTGCACAATGTCATTTCAAAGGGACATTGATGTGTAAAATCATCAACGTGTATCAACGGTAAGCCCCTCCACAATGTCATTTCAAGGGGACATTGACGTGTAAAATCATCAACGTGTATCAACGCTAAGCCACTCCCCCAAAGTCATTTCAATGGGGACATTGATGTGTAAAATCATCAACGTGTATCAACGCTAAGCCCCTCCACAATGTCATTTCAAAGGGACATTGATGTGTAAAATCATCAACGTGTATCAACGCTAAGCCCCTCCACAATGTCATTTCAAAGGGGACATTGATGTGTAAAAATCATCAACGTGTATCAACGCTAAGCCACTCCACAATGTCATTTCAAAGGGGACATTGATGTGTAACATCATCAACGTGTATCAACGCTAAGCCCCTCCACAATGTCATTTCAAAGGGGACATTGATGTGTAAAATCATCAACGTGTATCAACGCTAAGCCCTCCACAATGTCATTTCAAAGGGGACATTGATGTGTAAAATCATCAACGTGTATCAACGCTAATGCCCCTCCACAAAGTCATTTCAAAGGGGACATTGATGTGTAACATCATCAACGTGTATCAACGCTAAGCCACTCCACAATGTCATTTCAAAGGGGACATTGACGTGTAAAATTATCAACGTGTATCAACGCTAAGCCACTCCACAATGTCATTTCAAAGGGGACATTGACGTGTAAAATCATCAACGTGTATCAACGCTAAGCCCCTCCACAATGTCATTTCAAAGGGGACATGGATGTGTAAAATCATCAACGTGTATCAACGCTAAGCCACTCCACAATGTCATTTCAAAGGGGACATTGACGTGTAAAATCATCAACGTGTATCAACGCTAAGCCCCTCCACAAAAGTCATTTCAAAGGGACATGGATGTGTAAAATCATCAACGTGTATCAACGCTAAGCCCCTCCACAATGTCATTTTCAAAGGGACATTGACGTGTAAAATCATCAACGTGTATCAACGCTAAGCCACTCCACAATGTCATTTCAAAGGGGACATGGATGTGTTAAAATCATCAACGTGTATCAACGCTAAGGGCCCCTCCACAATGTCATTTCAAAGGGGACATTGACGTGTAAAATCATCAACGTGTATCAACGCTAAGCCCCTCCACAATGTCATTTCAAAGGGGACATTGACGTGTAAAATCATCAACGTGTATCGGACCTAAGCCCCTCCACAATGTCATTTCAAAGGGGACATGGATGTGTAAAATCATCAACGTGTATCAACGCTATGCCCCTCCACAATGTCATTTCAAAGGGGACATGGATGTGTAAAATCATCAACGTGTATCAACGCTAAGCCCCTCCACAATGTCATTTCAAAGGGGACATTGATGTGTAAAATCATCAACGTGTATCAACGCTAAGCCCCTCCACAATGTCATTTCAAAGGGGACATGGATGTGTAAAATCATCAACGTGTATCAACGCTAAGCCACTCCACAATGTCATTTCAAAGGGGACATGGATGTGTAAAATCATCAACGTGTATCAACGCTAAGCCACTCCACAATGTCATTTCAAAGGGGACATTGATGTGTAAAATCATCAACGTGTATCACGCTAAGCCCCTCCACAATGTCATTTTCAAAGGGGACATTGATGTGTAAATCATCAACGTGTATCAACGCTAAGCCCCTCCACAATGTCATTTCAAAGGGGACATTGATGTGTAAAATCATCAACGTGTATCAACGCTAAGCCGTTCCACAATGTCATTTCAAGGGACATTGATGTGTAAAATCATCAACGTGTATCAACGCTAAGCCCCTCCACAATGTCATTTTCAAAGGGGACATTGATGTGTAAAATCATCAACGTGTATCAACGCTAAGCCCTCCACAATGTCATTTCAAAGGGGACATTGATGTGTAAAATCATCAACGTGTATCAACGCTAAGCCCTCCACAATGTCATTTCAAAGGGGACATTGATGTGTAAAAAACATCAACGTGTATCAACGCTTGCATAAGGCGGCCAGGTGAAGAGCACAAGTCGTCAGCTTTAGTCATGGGGCAGTAGCACAGTCTCAGAAGAATTCCCTGCGGTTCAATTTTTATGGAAAACGAACAGTTTGCTCCATGTGCTATGGACTGTTTGTTATACAAAGGGCCGCAACTCTACCACTGCAATGTGTCAAAGGAAGACTATCATGGCTTGTTTGCTTGTCTCGTTTTACACACACACACACACACACACACACACACACACACACACACACACACACACACACACACACACACACACACACACACACACACACACACGCACGCACACACACACACCACACACAAAACACACACACACACACACACACATACACACACTCACACACACCACACACACACACGCACACACGCACACAAGCACACACACACACACACACACACGCACACAACACACACACACACAGGGATCAGTTATTGCCCCTCATTTATTCAATATTCTGCTCTACGTTTTTACCACAGTCTGTGTCAAATAATATTGTAATCGTACAATATGCAGATGACATATGTATGTGGATGAAAGTTACCATAAAAAGGAAAAACCCCAAAAGACAGCTGAACTATTTTAGAAAATTGTATCAACGGGAACTTGATAACTTAAATAATTACATGATGGAGAATGGACTTTTGTTATCACCGGAAAAAACTAATCTTGTACTTTTCAACAGTGGGCCCGATCCACCAGAGTTACCCATTTTTCGAATAGATAAAGAAATCCTAGAGTACAGACCGATGGTAAAATTTCTTGGAGTATATATTACTTCAAAGTTATCGTGGAACCATCATATTCAATATCTATTAACAAAGGCCAGAAAAAGTTTTAATTTTCTAAAAGTTATACAAAAACAAAACTGGGCCAAGATGCTAATGTACTCAAACACCTGACACTGTCGCTGATACGGTCAAGACTCACATACGGACAGGAAGTTTTCTTCAGTGCCCCGGCAAGTTTGCTAAAGAAAATGCAGAGCTTGGATTGCAAAGCTTTCAAACTAGCTATAGGTGTACCATATCATGCATCGTCCCTAGGAACATACGCGAAATTGGGGTTTATTACCATTAGATGAGTATCGACGGCTCGCTGTCGCAAAGTATGTCTTACGATCTTAAACATGTGACAGCAATGTTGAAAACGAAGTTAGTTTGAGATCTGACATTAACTTCCCTAAAAGAGCAAAATCAATCTCCTCACTTACGACAATTAGGACTTTCACTTCCAATTTATTCGAAGAGTTAGAAATTAAACCATAACGAAATAATTAAACCTCAGCTTCCTTCATCTCCCAGCCCACCATGGGAACTTCAAAGAGCATCATTTGATATCAACCATTCGCCTTTCAAAAAGGTGACAATGAAAACTTGATTGGCATAACAGTAAAAGAGTATATAAAAAACTCGTACCCGCTTCATCTTAAGATATATACAAAACGGATCTCTTTTAGAATACCAAAGAAGCAGGTGCAGCATTTGCTATCCCTTCTATAAAGTGGAAAAATCTTACTACCTTGGAAAAAACAGATCCATTTTACAGCCGAGCTAACTGCCATTTTAATGGCCCTGTATTATCTTCTTGATCTTTCTTACCCAACACTTCAGGCCCTCTTTTGTGTCGATTCAAAATCGGTTTTATTTGCACTCAGCAAATCAACAACAATAAGA
>JAFLJL010017083.1:25000-34105 GCA_018398815.1 Conus ventricosus
TTTCCTTGGAGTTTTATTAGTTTGTGTATTTTAGCCCCTTGCGGTTTCATTCAGAACTGGCCCCCCCAGCACTTGTGTCTTAGAGGATATCTTTTTATTTTTTTCTTTCACAGAAAATGTGTTGTTTTTGTTCTTTCATTTTGTTTTGCTTCTTGATGGAAACCTTTGGTTGTTTTTTTTTTTGAAAATTTCAAAAACATACTACGGTTATTCACCCCAAACCTTTTCGGGATGCATTTTCTTAAAACTGAAAGCCAGAGGGCAAGGAATTTTTACCACTTTTCCGCGGTCACTGAGGAGAAAAAACCAAGGGTTTTTCGAAATATCGGTATTGACCAGGAGTTATATGTTAGTGATTTTCCCTCCCTATTGGAGGATGTCTCCCCCTTGGGTTTTTAAGCTTGCTGAAGTCATTTTGAGAAGCATTATTTTATTTGTTCCCTTTTACCCACTCAAGCACATACTGTTATTTAAAGGGGAATCATCTACACTGCGATTGAATGCGTTCTCCCCTTTTTTCAATTTCTAGCATAAGAGCGCTTTGTTATTTATTCAATTTTCTTGGCAGTCATTGCAAACCAATGTGTTGAAAGTTGGGGAAGGTGTCGGTGCTTATCCTTGGAGTTTTTTAGTTTGTGTTTTTTAGGTCCTTGCGGATTTCATTCCAGAACTGGCCCTCAGCACTTGTGTCTTAGGGATTCTTTTTTTTATTTTCTACTTTTCCAAGAAAATTGTAGCTTGTTTTGTCTTTCTGTTTGTTTTTGTTCTTAGATGGCACTTTTGGTTGGTTTTTTGAAACTCAAAACTACTTCGGTATTGCACACAGTTTTTCTGGGATTGCTTTCTTCTTAAACTGAAAGAAGAGGAGTAAAATTTAAACCACTTCCGCGGTCATGGAAGAAACAACCAAGTTTCGAAACGTATTGACAAGGAGTTAATGTTGTAGTTTCCTCCATTGGAGGAAGTCCCCCTTGGAAAATATAAGCTGCGAAGGCTAAATTTTGGAAGCATTTTTTTTTTTTTCCCCCATTCCCCCACTCAAGCCTACTGTTAGTTAGGCAGAATCATCTAACCCTGCAGATATGAATGCGTATCCCCCCTATTTCTTCAAATCTTAAAATAAGAGCAAGTTTTTTATAATTATATTTTATATTATATAATATATATTATATAAATATATATTATGGGGATGTGTGTGTGCGTGATTTGTGTTGTGTGTGTTTTGTTTTCCTTTAAGCTTTTTTTTTTTAATAAACATACCACTTCGTATGAATTTCTTCACCACTGATTGTCGTCCTATTAGCCAGTGTGATAACTAATTCTTTAAACGGGAAAATCCTAATCTGTATATACCCACATATTCGTCTGCTCTAAATAATACTTGTGACACATTTCAACGTGTTGTTCAGAAATCCCAAAACTATTTAGCGTCACCGACGGAAACGATTACCTCAAATTGAGCGTGAATAATACGTTCTTAAGCACGGCTGGGCTATTGACACGCTTGTCGAGGAATGCCACCCCCACACCCACCCCCCCACCCCACCCCACCCCCACCCCACCACCCCACCCCCGACGCTGGCGGAACAAATACTGCTAAGACATGGCGTCGTCTGCCTCAGCTTTTTTACGGAGCTTAAAAAAGGGGCTGTATACGTCTGTGTGTTGGATACAGACATACGTTTATTCTATTTTTTTTTCTTTCTTTTTTATTGTCTGTCTGTTTGTCTTTCTTTCGTGAATTTTTCCTTTTTTATTTTTCTTTCTATCCTTCTTTTCTTTTCATTCCTTCCTTCTTTCTTTCATTCCTTTCTTTCTTTCTTTTTTTTTTCTTTCTTTCTTTTTCTGTTTTCTCTTTTTTCCTTCCTTTTTTTTTTTCTTTCTTTCTGTTTTGCATTTCTTTCTTTCTTTCTTTCTTCTTATTTTTCCTTTCTTTTTTCTTCTGTTTTTTTTTTTTCCTTTCTCCTTCCTTCCTTTCTTTCTTTTTCCTTTGTTTCATGATTCTTTATTGATTTGTTTAGTATTTGTATATTGATTTTTTATTTATTTATTATCTTTCTATTTACTTTTTCATTAATTTATTTATTTTCAGCAAACGGTTCTCTTTTCTGTTTAAAAATAAAAAGTCGCTGCTCGGATTTGTCCGTTGTGTCAAAGTCAAAGCGCAGGTTTTTATAAGCCACAAAATTTGATTGCTGTCGGAGAAATTTCCCAAACATAATACTTTTCTGCCGTGAGCTGACCACAATTTAACGATTTGATGGAGTATGTCACATGATCAAATGAGATTATGATATTCAGGTAATGATGATGATGATGATGATGATGATGTAAAATCTTCCTCCTCCTCCTCCTCCTCCTCCCTCCTCCTCATTATCGAAAATCCGTCGCGTCGTCATCATCATCATCTCATCATCATTTTATCCATCATCATCATCATCATCATCATCATTTGTCGTCGTCGTCGTCCCTCGTTCGTCGTCGTGTCGTTGTCGTCGTCGTCATCATTCATACATCATCATCCATCATCTCATCTCATCATCATCATCTCATCAACATCATCATCATCATCTCATCATCGAAAGGGGGGGGGGGGGGGGGTCCATTTACACCCCAAATCGGAATTCCAATCACAGCGCAAAGGACATCCACGCCCATTATACATCAGAAACTGACCTAAACCAACTTGGTGACGTAAAACCTAATTCAAACCAACTAAAGTCACCTATAAATAGGCCTTACGTAAAAAACTAATGTAGAAACGTAACCTTAATACCTGACTTAAACCAGCTTAACGTGAGGTTAAATCCAAACTTAAGCCAACCTTAGCGTAACTTAAAATTGACTTAAAACTAACCCAGTTTGCCTTAGAATCTTACTTTAAACCCAATTTAATGTAATTAAAAACTTAACTTACACCACTTGTGCCAAAACCTTAATCTTCACTTAACCACCGCAGACATAACTTTAAAAAAACCCAACTTAAAAATAAACTAAACTTTTTTGTTCCTTAAAAAAAACCTAACGTAGTTTTTCAAACTTATCGTACAAAAAACCTAACGTAACCTTTACAGCCTACTTAAAAACCCACCTGAAGTAGTATTAAAACCTAACCTGAATCAAGCTAAACAAACACAAAACCTAAAACCCAAACTAACCTAAGTTACCTTTAAAACCTGGTTTAAAACAATGTAACTTAATGTAATTAATAACTAAATTAGAACCAGCCGAAAGTAACGTAAAATGAATGAAACCAAAAGGAATATAACCGTAAACCTTTCACTAAACCCAAAAATAACGTAACGTAAAACCAAAATTAAACCAAATTTAACGTAACCTCAAAAACCTACCTTATCAAGTAATTTAAAACTGAATATGACTAACTAAAACCCAATGCATCCTAACCTATCTTTTCCTTAAACCTGTCTTTGCTTAACCAAAAACCCAAACCCAACTGAAACTAGTATGCCTGACCTAACCTACACTAACCTAAACTAATCTAGCCTTAACTAACCTAACAATCGTTTCCTTCTTCTTCTTCTTCTTCTTTCTTCTTCTTCTTCTTCTTCTTCTTCCTTTTCTTCTTCTTCGCCTGCTAATCCTCCTCCTCCTCCTCTTCCTCCTCCTCCTTCTTCTCCTGCTCCCGCTCCTCCCCCTGCTCCTCCTCCTCCTCCTCCTCCCCCTCCTCCTTCTTCTTTTTTTTCTTCTTCTTCTTCTTCTTCTTCTTCTTGTAACTGATAAGTCAATACAGAGTTTGTGTCTCAATCACTTTAAAAACGAATGTGCATTTGTACATGTGTGGAGAGGGCTTCGGCGCAGATTGAACGCACGGAGATGGCCATTGCTATGGGTTTTTCGTTCAGGTGTCGGCACAGAATGAAAAGCAGAGAGATGGCCATTGCTGTGGGGTGCCGTGCAGGTGTCGGCACAGAATGAACGCAAGGGGAGATGGCCATTGCTATGGGGTGTGTTTCAGGTGTCGGCACAGAATGAACGCAGAGAGATGGCCATTGCTGTGGGGTGCCGTGCAGGTGTTGGGACGGAATTAAACGCATAGAGATGGCCATTGCTATGGGGGTGCCGTGCAGGTGTCGGAACGGAATGAACGCAGGAGATGGCCATTGCTATGGGGTGTCGTTCAGTGTCGGGACAGAATGAACGCAGAGAGATGGCCATTGCTATGGGGTGCCGTGCAGGTGTTGGCACAGAATGAACGCACGGAGATGGCCATTGCTATGGGGTGCCGTGCAGGTGTCGGCAAAAGAATGAACGCAGAGAGTTGGCCATTGCTGTGGGGTGCCCTGCAGGTGTTGGAACGGAATTTAACGCAGAGAGATGGCCATTTTCTATGGGGTGCCGGGGCAGGTGTCGGCACGGAATGAACGCAGGAGATGGCCATTGCTGTGGGTGCCGTGCAGGTGTCGGCACGGAATGAACGCAGAGAGATGGCCATTTTCTATGGGGTGCCGTGCAGGTGTCGGCACAGAAGAACGCAGAGAGATGGCCATTGCTTGTGGGGTGCCGTGCAGGTGTCGGCACAGAATGAACGCAGAGAGATGGCCATTGCTGTAGGTGCCGTGCAGGTGTCGGCACGGAATTTAACGCAGAGAGATGGCCATTGCTGTGGGGGGCCGTGCAGGTGTCGGCACAGAATGTACGCGGGGGAATTTTGTACGGGAGAAAGGGATGGCCATTCCCGTGGGGTGCCGTGCAGGTGTCGGCACAGAATGAACGCAGAGAGATGGCCATTGCTGTGGGGTGCGTGAGGTGTTGGACGAATGAACGCAGAGAATGGCCATTCTGGGTGCCGGAGGTGTGGACGGAATGGCGGAGAGAGATTTGTGTGTGTGTTTTTGTGTTGGGGTGTGTGTGGGGTGTGTGTGTGTTGTGTGGGTGTGGTGTGTGTGTTTGTGTGTGGGTGCGTGCGTGCGTGCGTGGTGGTGTTGGTGTGTGTGTGTGTGTGTGTGTGTGTGTGTGGTGTTGTGTGTGGTGGTGTGGTGTGGTGTTGTTTGTGTTGTGGTGGTGAGGGTGGTGTGGTTGTGTGTGTGTGTGTGTGTGTGTGTGTGGTGTGTGTGTGTGTTGTGGTGTGGTGGTGTGTCTTTTTTTAAAGTCTTTACGTTGTGTCTTAGAAAAAAAAAAAAGCAAAATTAAAAAGAAAAAAAAAAAAAGAAAAAACAAAATACACGGGGGGGGGTTTAAAAACCCATCCAAAAACAAAAAAGAAAAGAAAACTAATCTATCAACGTCTAGAAATCGGACAAATGTAACCCAATGCCATCTCTCTTCTCTCTCTCTCTCTCTCTCTCTCTTCTCTCTCTCCCCTCTCTCTCTTTATAAAATATAAAAAATTTTTTTTAAAATATTATAAAATACCATGCATGTAAATATTTTATAAAAAATTATATATATTTTTTAAATATAATTTATTTATAAAAAAATTAATAATATTTATAAATATATTTTGTGTTTTGGGGTGTGTGTGTGTGTTGTGGGGTGTGTGGTTTTTGGTGTGTGTTTGTGTGTGTTTTTAACCATAAGTTTTTTTTTTTTTTTTAACCCACATACCACTTCGTATGAATTTTTCCACTGATTGCCCTTTTACCCGTGTGATAACTAATTCATTACGGGAAACTCTAATTGTATATATCCACATATTCGCTGTTTTAAATAATATTTGTGACACATTTCAACGTGTTGTTCAAAATGCCAACTTTTAGGTACCGAGGGAAACGATTCCTAAATTGAGCGTGATAAACGTTCTTAGCACGGCTTCTATTGACACCTTGTGAGGAATGCCCCCACCCCCCCCCACACCCCCCACCCCCCCCCTACCCCACCACCCCCCCCCTTGACGTGGCGGACAAAATCTGCTAAGACATGGCGTCGTCTCCCTCAGCTTTAGGGAGCTTAAAAGGGACTGTATACGTCTGTGTGTTGGATACAGACTACGTTTATTTTTTTTTTTCTTTCTTTTTTATTGTCTTTTGTTTGTCTTTCTTTCGTGAATTTTCCTTTTTATATTTTTCTTTCTACCCTTTTTTTTTTTCATTCCTTTCCTTTCTTTTTTCTTTCCTTTTTTTTCTTTCTTTCTTCTTTTTTTTTTTTGTTTTTCCTTTTTTTTTCCTTCTTTTTTTTCCTTTCTTTTGTTTTGCATTTCTTTCTTTCTTTCTTTTTTTTCTTTCTTTCTTTTTTCTTTCTTTTTGTTTTGCATTTTTTCTTTTTTTTTTTTTCTTTCTTTTTCTTTTTTCTTTCTTTCTTTTTTTTCTTTCGTTTTTCTTCTTTTTTTCCCTTTCTTTCCTTCTGTTTTTTTCTTTCGTCCTTCTTCCTTTCTTGTCTTTCCTTTTTTCATGATTATTTATTGTTTTGTTTAGATTTGATATTGTTTGTTATTTTTTACTTACTTTCTATTTATTTTTTCATTAATTTATTCATTTTCGTAAACGGTTCTTTTTCTTTTTAAAAAAAAAAGTCCGGTCGGTTTTGTCCGTTGTGTCAAAACCCCAAAGCGCGGGTTTTAAAAGGGAACCACACATTTTTTTGCTGTGGACCATTTCCCAACATAATATTTTTCCCCGTGAGCTACCACAATAAACGTTTTTGATGGGTATGCACATGACAAAGAGATTTGATATTCAGGAATGATGATGATGATGATGAGATGATGTAAATTTCCTCCCCCTCCTCCCATCCCCTCCCCCCCCCCTCCTTTTTATTTTCAGAAAACATCACACACTCACTCTCATCCATCACATCATCATCTCATCGTCGTCGTCTCGTCTCGTGTCGTCGTTTCCCCTTGTCGTCGTGTCATCATCTATCATCATCTCATCTCATCTCATCTCTTCATCTCAAAATCCTTTTTATCTCATATCGAAAGGGGGGGGGGGGGGGGGGGGTCCCTTTACACCAACTAATTCAAACACAGCGCAAAAGGGCACCCCGCCCTTTTACATCAAAAATGACCTAAAACCAACTTGGTGACGTAAAAACCCAAATTTAAACCCAAAAAAGTCACCTAAAAACTACGTAAAAAACTAATGTAAAATAACCCTTAAAACCTGACTTTAAACCCCTTTTAAAGTGAGGTTAAAACCAAACTTAAGCCAACCCAGGTAACCCCTTTAAAAATTTACTTAAAATAACCCATTTGCTTAGAATCTTACTTAAACCCAAATTTTTAAATTAAAAAAATCTTAACTTACACCAATTTATGAATTTTCACTCAACCCCCGGCAAATAAATTTAAAAACCCAACTTAAAAAATTAAACTAAACTTTTTTTTTTTTCCCTTAACCCAACCCAACGAGTTTTTCAAAATTAAAGTACAACAAAATAACGAACCTTTTAAGCCTAAATTAAACCCACCCGATAGTATTAAAACCCAACCCGAATCAAGCTAACATAACACAAAAAATAACCTAAACTAACCTAAGTTACCTTAAAACCTGGTTTAAAACAATGTAACTTAATGTAATTAATAACTAAATTAGACCAGCCGAACGTAACGTAAAATAGAATGAAACCAACGGAATATAACCGTAAAACCTGCACTAAACCAACCTAACGTAACGTAAAACCAAAATTAAACCAATTCAACGTAACCTCAGAACCTACCTTACTCAAGCTAATTTAAAACTGAATATGACTAACTAAAACCGAATGCATCCTAACCTATCTTTTCCTTAAACCTGTCCTAGCTTAACCAAACCAAACCTAACTGAAACTAGTATGCCATGACCTAACCTACACTAACCTAAACTATATCTAGCCTTAACTAACCTAACAATCGTTTCTTCTTCTTCTTTTCTTCTTCTCTTCTTCTTCTTCTTCTTCTTCTTCCTTTTCTTCTTCTTCCGCCTGCTAATCCTCCTCCTCCTCCTCTTCCTCTCCTCCTCCTCCTCTCTGCTCCTGCTCCTGCTCTCCTCCTGTCCTCCTCCTCCTCCTCCTCCTCCTCCTCCTCCTTCTTCTTCTTCTTCTTCTTCTTCTTCTTCTTCTTCTTGTAACTGATAAGTCAATACAGAGTTTGTGTCTCAATCACTTTAAAACGAATGTGCATTGTACATGTGTGGAGAGGGCTTCGGCGCAGATTGAACGCACGGAGATGGCCATTGCTATGGGGTGTCGTTCAGGTGTCGGCACAGAATGAACGCAGAGAGATGGCCATTGCTGTGGGGTGCCGTGCAGGTGTCGGCACAGAATGAACGCAGAGAGATGGCCATTGCTATGGGGTGTCGTTCAGGTGTCGGCACAGAATGAACGCAGAGAGATGGCCATTGCTGTGGGGTGCCGTGCAGGTGTTGGCACGGAATAAACGCATAGAGATGGCCATTGCTATGGGGTGCCGTGCAGGTGTCGGCACGGAATGAACGCAGAGAGATGGCCATTGCTATGGGGTGTCGTTCAGGTGTCGGCACAGAATGAACGCAGAGAGATGGCCATTGCTATGGGGTGCCGTGCAGGTGTTGGCACAGAATGAACGCACGGAGATGGCCATTGCTATGGGGTGCCGTGCAGGTGTCGGCACAGAATGAACGCAGAGAGATGGCCATTGCTGTGGGGTGCCGTGCAGGTGTTGGAACGGAATGAACGCAGAGAGATGGCCATTGCTATGGGGTGCCGTGCAGGTGTCGGCACGGAATGAACGCAGAGAGATGGCCATTGCTGTGGGGTGCCGTGCAGGTGTCGGCACGGAATGAACGCAGAGAGATGGCCATTGCTATGGGGTGCCGTGCAGGTGTCGGCACAGAATGAACGCAGAGAGATGGCCATTGCTGTGGGGTGCCGTGCAGGTGTCGGCACAGAATGAACGCAGAGAGATGGCCATTGCTGTGAGGTGCCGTGCAGGTGTCGGCACGGAATGAACGCAGAGAGATGGCCATTGCTGTGGGGTGCCGTGCAGGTGTCGGCACAGAATGTACGCAGAGAGATGGCCATTCCTGTGGGGTGCCGTGCAGGTGTCGGCACAGAATGAACGCAGAGAGATGGCCATTGCTGTGGGGTGCCGTGCAGGTGTCGGCACAGAATGAACGCAGAGAGATGGCCATTGCTGTGGGGTGCCGTGCAGGTGTTGGAACGGAATGAACGCAGAGAGATGGCCATTGCTAT
>JAFLJL010017084.1:0-10148 GCA_018398815.1 Conus ventricosus
TGGGATTTGTTTTATTCTTTATTTTCATGGAGTGCATGCAGTGTATTATTGGATCAGTAGACAGATATCTTTTACGTTGAGTTTTTAAGTTGTTTAGTTTGGTTTATTGTCATGTTTGTGTTTTGCTATTGATGAGCTGACACAAAGACCTCAAATCAATCAGTGAATACAAATAGAAGATTAATCTTAGTTTTTCCGCAAGAATGAAGTAGAATCTGCAACAGCCTGCTTTCTTCAATCATTGATAATTTAGCCAGATTGATGGTGTGGTTTTGAAGATAGATTGATGGTGTGGTTTTGAAGATAGATCGATGGTGTGGTTTTGAAGATAGATTGATGGTGTGATTTTAAGATAGATTGATGGTGTAGTTTTGAAGATGGTGTTGTTTTGAAGATAGATTGATGGTGTGGTTTTGAAGATTGATGGCGTGGTTTTGAAGATACAGCAGTTTAGATTTTGTCAGCCCAGTTTGTCTTGGTCTGTCTCTTTCTTTCAAGACCAAGTTCCAGCTGTACTCTGCCTAAGCTGGTTCAGTTTCAGACAGCGCGAAACTGACTGAAAGACAGAGCTGTAAAGGTTAAGGACTGTGAACAAACACAAGAAGTGTGCAACAGTAACAGCAGTCCCTCGCCGCCATGGTTGACTGGGACAGTGCTGTTAAAGGTTAAGGTCTGTGAACAAACACAAGAACTGTGCAGCAGTCCCTCGCCGCCATGGTTGACTGGGACAGTGCTGTAAAGGTTAAGGTCTGTGAACAAACAAGAAGTGTGCAACAGTAGCAGCAGTCCTCGCCACCATGGTTGACTGGGCTATACACTTGACTTGAAAAAAACCCCCAGCATTCCAAACACCTGTCATTGTACAGTGATGATGTCATTGAAATGATTGTACAGTGATTATGTCATTGAAATGGGAGTTTGTATTATACTCCCTGTTTGGCTAGTATACTTACCATGTCAGACAATAGCATTCACGGCAGTTAGTCTGCTCTGCCAGGCCGAAGTTTTTGTGTGGCTATGCAGTAATAAGACAGCACGTGGTGCCCAACCCACTTCCGCCGTAGGAAGAAGCCAGTGTCAGCCTCCTGTACCTCATTCATCGAGGCCTGCGTGCAAGGTAACCCAGAACCTTGGCGCTAGTGGGGAAGGCCGGGCGGGCATTAGAGTCTGACATGGTAAGTATACTAGCCAAACAGGGAGTATAATACAAACTCCCCATTTTGGCGTCATATACTGTACCATGTCAGACAATAGCAGAATTCATAGGAAAAGGCGGAGGGTGAGTGCATCAGTGGTTCCTGGGGTTACCCGTATGGATGCATTAGCCGCCACAAAGGATATCCCATTAGAACCATCAGCCCTGGTCATGCGGATGTCCCTCAAATAAAATTTTATGAAGGGATTCTCCGAACGCCAGAAGGCTGCCTCCAGGAGGTGGCGCATGGGAACAGAGTGCTGGAATGCTGCCGAAGTGGCCAGCGCTCTGACCTCATGGGCCCGGCGGGGACAAGACGGGAGGTCCTTGGATGCCTGGGAATAGGCCGTTCTGACCGTCTTGGAGAGCCACCTAGAGACAGTGCCAGCTGAGATGTCTTTCGTGTTACTGGGGTTGATGGAAATAAGAAGACGTCTTGCGAAACGCGCCTGGGGCGCGAGCGTTCCCAGTAGTGTGTTAGACATCGAGATGGCAAAGGGCTATGTCCGAAGAGGTGTCGCCCCCTAGTGTATCCGCCAGCGGGCGGATGACGAGGTAAGGGGAGGGACTACCTGGTTCCTGGTTCTTAGCTAGGAACTCAGGAAGGAACTTAAGAGAGACGGAGCCGTCTCTGTGGAAGGCAATGTCTTGGGGTCCCCGCTAAGGGCATGGATCTCGCCTCACTTCTGGCGGAAGCGAGGGCGAGGAGGAAGGTAGTCTTCAGAGACAGCAGGTCGAAAGGAATGGAGGACAAAGGCTCAAAGGGGGGTCTATTGAGGACGTCAAGAACAGTGAAGAGGTCCCAAAGGGGAACACGTCTAGGGGATTAGGCTCACGAAGAGAAGCCCTCTGGAGATCTCTCTGAGAAGGAAATCATTCTCAAAGGAAGGTCCGCCCATTTGGCGGATGGTCGTGCAGATGGCCGACCTGTAGCCCCGGATGGAGCTAGCAGAGAGGTTAAGGTGGGACAGGAAATTTCCTATCTGGATATTGGTGGGGCGATTGTGAGGGACAGAATTGTCTTTGCACCATGAGACCCATTTCCTCCATCTGCATCGTAAAGGGACTCTGTGCATAGCTCTGCGAGAGGGACATGGCTAGGTCTCGGAGTTCCTGAGAGGCCCGGCAATGGAGAGGATATTGAGGACGGACCGGGACCTGTCCGTTCGAGAGGGGGATTTAGATGCTTGCAGTCGGGCTGACACAGAAGCCAGGCGTGGAGGTGAAGAATCTGGGGATTGGCGTGAGGGAGGCCGAACGGGGTTGCCTGAGCATGTCCCACCTGGTGTTCAACTGGAGAGGGGTTCGTGAGTGAGGGACTTGAGGTCCGGGAACCAGGACTGAGTGGGCCACCATGGGGCTATGAGAATGAGCCTGGGTCTCTCGAGTCTCGCCTTCCTGATCACCTTGTTGAGGATCGGGAAGGGAGGGAAGGCGTAAGCTATGAGGCCGGACCAGGGAAGGGACAGGGCCGTCGATGGCGTAAGCCTGGGGGTCCGGGACCGGGGACACATACACTGGCAGACGATGGTTGAACCGTGTGGCAAACAGGTCGATCATTGGTCTGAACCAATGTTCCCACACGGTTGTAAGGGTAAGCCTGCTGAGGGTCCATTCCGTGTGGAGGACAGACTTGGATCGGCGAGAGAGTCTGCCAGGATGTTGTGAATCCCTGCTATGTGTCTCGCGCGAAGGGTGACCCCTGCGTGTGTGACACCAGCGGAGGGGGCCTCTGTACGGAGGGAGAGGCCGATGGAGTGTGCTCCCCCCCCCTTGTTGATGTAACAAGCTACCGAAGTGTTGTCCGTGAAAAGGAGAACAAATCGGTGGGTGACTATGGACTGGAAGTGGAGGAGGGCGAGCCTGACCGCCTCCAGTTCCAAGATGTGATGTGAGACGAGCAGTCAGAGGATCCCAAACCCCCGAGGCGTGACTGCTCTCCAAATGGGCCCCCAGCCCGAGTTGGAGGCGTCTGTGTAAAGTTCCAGGGCCTGGGATGGGAGGAGAGATGGGAACTCCGGGGGCCAGGGAGGATGGGCTGAGCCACTCCTCCGTGGCCCAAACGAACCAAGGCCCTAGGGGAATGGTCTGGTTCCAGCTGTCGTTGGTCTGGGCACCAACGACGGCGGGAACTCCCTCTGAAGCTGTCGCTTTGGAACTCTGCCTAGGGGAATGAGAGGAGACAGGGACTCCATCATCCCAGGATGGGAGGAAAGTGTCCTTGCCGAAGTGAGGGGAGGAGAGGCGAAGGTGGGAAATGAGATCCACTAGGCGAGCGGACCTCTCCGGGGTCGGGGAGACTACCATGGAGGTGATGTCGAAGCTCATGCCCAGGAAGGTGAATTGCTGACTGGGCGAGAGCTCGCACTTGGAGGGGTTGGTGACGAACCCCAGAGAGGAGCAAAGATGAAGAAGTTTGGAGGTGTGGGATTGGGCTAGGGCCTGAGTGGGAGCCAAGACGAGCCAGTCGTCGAGGTAGACAAGGAGGCGAATGTCCTCCTGTCTGGCAAGGGCGGCCACTCCTTGACTACCTTCGTGAAGAGGAAGGGAGCCAGGGAGAGTCCGAAGGGGAGGGCCTTGAATTGAAACACCCGGCCCCGCCAGACGAAACGAAGGTATCGTCTGTGGGACGGGTGGATGAGGATCTGAAAGTAGGCATCTTTCAGATCTATAGAGGTGGCCCAGTCCAGATGGTGGATGGAGTCCCTGATCTGGGCCGGGGTCTCCATCTTGAATCTGGTTGGCCTGAGGAATCTGTTGAGAGGGGAAAGGTCGAGGATGGGCCTCCAGCCGCCGAGGCCTTTGGGACTACAAAGAGGCGAGAGTAAAACCCGGGGTTGGGGTGTGGTACCTCGGTGATGGCGCCCTTCCGGAGAAGCTCCTCGATTTCCGGCGAAGGGCCTCCGCCTGGGCGGGAGGTGGATCGCCGGTGGAAGGAGGAGGGGAGGACAGAAGGGGGTGGCGTTCGTGTGCCCAGGGTAGAACGGAACCCTCCTGTAGAACAGATACCACCCAGGGGTTGAGACCCATGCGCCGCCACTGGTGGGCATGCCGGGACAGACTGCCTGCCAGGGGGGCAGAGGGGCCGAGGTGTGTCGGGAAGACTGACATTTCCCGCCCCTCGGAAGGAGAGTCCGCTAGTCACCTCCGGGCCGGGCCTGTTGGCCGAACCGAAAATTCTGTTGGGGTTTTTTCGGTTTGGGCGTGGGGTGTTTGGCGGGCCTTGAGGGACGCTGCTTGGGGTAGGGCTGGGGTCTGGCTGTGGGTAGGGCGTGACGAACGAATGGTCTAGAAGGGCGATGCTGACGAGGGGTTGTGGTCGCAAAAGAAGCGGCCTGTTTGCGCTCCTCGACGGCATGGGTAATGACCGCAGCGGAATAGTCGCCGAAAAAAAAGCGACTGCTCTGACCCGGAATGCAGCGTAAGGCCGCCTTGAGCGCTGGGGAGAGATGGGCCTGTGATAGCAAGGCATCTCTCACTGCCAGAAGGCAGTTAAAGTGACTCCTGGCTGCGCTGTCCGCCGCAGCCCCAAGGTGGTGCGCTATCTTGTTGACAAGAAAACGCATAAGGGGGTCATCAAACTGGAGCCTGCCTCAGTGTCGTCCGGGTCTGAAGACGCTGAGACATGCCTCCCTCCTTTGGCCAGAGTTCCTCAGCTCGCTGTAGGAAACATGTCAATGAGGGCATGCCCGCGGTGGTGTGTAGAATGCCAGCCCTGGCGATTCTGTCCCACTCTATCAGGGTTTTGATAGAAAGAGAGGTGGATGTGGGAGGGGGGCGGTTGGGAGTGAGTCTGAGGTCAGCCGGGGAAATGGCAATCTCCCTGGTGGCCGGATTGGCAGAGAGAGAGAAAAGACATGGGGGGCCTGACGCGAGTCCTTGAGAATACTCCTACTGGGGCCGCGTTGGGGGCTGACAAGAAGTCAATCCCCGGTGGGGGAACGGCATTTGCACCCCTGGCGAGAGAGGCCGATCTGTCCCACAAAGGAGTGATGGTCTGGGGGGCGGCTATCCTTGGCGTGATCGCTGGGTTGGGGGGGACCCAGTGAAACGGGAAAGGGAGAGAAGATGTTGTTAGAGGGAGGGGATTCCCTAACAACAAGATCAGGGCGCCAGCTCTCCAAAATGGAGAGGTCCCCAGACTGGGGGAGGAAATCCTCAAACCCCTCCTCAAGTTGTGGGTCAGTAGGTTCGTGAAGGGGAAGTTCAGGTCCACCTTCGGAAGGCCAGGTCAGGGGTGCGTGGGAGTCGTGACCTCGTTGGGAAGAGGGGGAAAACGAGGACGGCTCCCCGGTGGTTCCATATCGGCGTGAAAACTAGGGGACCGCCGATCGGACAGCGCCCGAGAGGAAGGGGGGCCCAGGTCGATCCAGCTCTGGGAGGCCGGATGCCACATGAGACCGAAGATGGAGTCAGGGGAAGAGTCAGAGCTAAGCCACTGATTCCTCTCGGGGGGAATAGAACCACCGGTCCCCGGGAGAAAGAAGGGCTGTGGGGGCCCAGAGGCAGAGTCTCCTCGGGGACCCGGGTAACCTTGCGCACCAAGGAGAGCACTGCCTCCTGCATCTCCCGGGTGGGGTCCGCGCCGGCCCCCTGCGTGGCAGAGGGGTCGGTGGGGTGTTACGGTCGCTGAGCCTCCTGGCCGTGTGGTAGCGGACGGGGATGGCTGAGTCGAGCGTAGACTCAAGGGACAAAAGGTTACCCCTGGCCCCGCTGGTCGATCCTCCCCCCGGAGGAACGGGACCGCGGACGTTGCCCAATAGGGGAGCGGAAGAAGTCCGCTCCCCAACGTCCTGTACCCCTAGGGAGATTGAGACGATCGATCGGGGTGGTTCGACCGTCGGGGTGAGGGCGCAGATCCGAGCTAGTCGATGCCTGCGTACCTGACCCGGGGTTGTGGTCAGTGGGGGGGGTACCACCAAAGACTGGCCACAGACCCTCACCGGAGTGTTGACGCTCCTCGTGTCCGGGTCGTGGCTGAACCCGGACCGGTTGGGGAGAGCGTGATGAGACTGGGTGACGTTAGTGGGGGAGGTGCTAGCGTCACGAGTCTCAATCGATCGGGTGACGTGCGGTGATTCCGGCCGCGAGTCGCCACCCGTGCCGGTCCGGGTCTCGGCAAGGGTCCCCTGGGGCGGATGATCGCCGGACGCGGCATGATAGGATAGGGTCTCCTTACGCGGTCGAAGTCGAACAGGCGAACCAGTCGGGGAACGGAAGATTTGGAACGGGCAGGTCCTTTCATGGGAGCCTTGCCCTTGGATTTGGGCTTAGGGAAAGAAGCAAATGAAAAACAGTCGGCAATGACTGCGATTGCCCATCCGACTGGGACTGACTGTTGGACTTCGATCGCGACGATCGTGTATCCGCCGGTAGGTAGAGGGGAATCGGAATGATGGTCGCGCGTTCCCTGCGCGGAACCCTCCTCTACACTGACCGTACGCTCATCGTGTGCGTGAGCGGTTTGTCCCGTGGAATCGACACGCGGCCCCTCCGGGATAGAGAGCGACTGCCGAAGAGTGGAGCGTCTCGAGCCATTAGTGTCCTTCACCATGTTGGGCATGGTGGTGGGGAACAAACACGGAACGCACGATCGCAAAGGGGAGACAAAGAGGTGGATCGAGGGATAGAAAAGCTCAACCAACCTCGGGAGAGACACTGGAAGTGTTGTAAATGTAAAGAGATCTTAGTGTTAGATCGAGGAAGGTCGATCGTAAGTGACGCCGGTTTGGCCGGTCGAAAACAAAATGGCGGAACGACCAGCGAAAATAGAAACCGAGTGGAAGACGTGGAAGTTAGTCGAACCGGGTGTCCGAATTGAAGGAGAATGGGCTGAGACTCGGAGAACAAAGGACCGTAAAAGCCCAAGAAAAGGGGGGAAAAGGTGGGACCGGCGATGGAGTTCCGACTTTCGAAGATCGAAAAGAACGGAAGGCGAAGTCGCGAGTGCGAGCAAAGGCACAAAGACGACGATGGCGCGGTGAAAAAGATTAATCAAGCACACCAACCAAAGCTCACAAGCTCAAGAGTAAAAGGGTGAAGCGCGCAAGCCACAACAAATAAGCAAGGAAGCAACACAAAGCTATCTGAACACAACGGCAAAGGAAGGCGAGACAGAGCACAGACTTATCTTGCTTGGACGGCAGGCCGAGAGAGAATGATGGTACGGGAGGCTGACACTGGCTTCTTCCTACGGCGGAAAGTGGGTTGGGCACCACGTGACTGTCTTATTACTGCATTAGCCACACAAAAACTTCGGCTGGCAGAGCAGACTAACTGCGGTTAATGCTATTGTCTGACATGTACAGTATATGACGCCAAAATGATTGTACAATGATGATGTCATTGAAATTATTGTACGTGATGATGTGTGATGTCAGGTGTGGGTGTGACCAATGATGATCCCTCCAAGACCGTCATGGTGCTAGCAGCCACCAACTTCCCGTGGGACATCGATGAAGCTTGCGTCGTCGTCTGGAAAAACGGATTTACATCCCTCTACCCACAGGTTGGGCGTCACTGTCAGCTCTTCTGAATTCTTTACACTGTAAACACACACCACACACACACACACACACACAACAACACACGCATGAACACACACACAAAAACACACACACACACACACACACACACACACACACACACACACACACACACACACACACACACACAAAACAAACACCACACAGGCCTATTTAGTATTTGAAATGAGCATAATAAAACAGAATTATTTTAGGGCCAGTTTGTGAGTGTATGGCTGGGAAAAAAGTCTGAATACAAAAGAAAAGAAGAAAGATGTGAAAGAGTAGTGCCGGTTTGTAAGAGCACCAAGAGCAGGCAGCGCTGATTTTTTGAACATTCAAAGATAAGCATATTTTGACTTCCTCAAAATGTGCGCATTACACAAATCATTGATGAACACACACAGACAGACACACGTACACTCACTTTCGTACAGTTTTTATATGTACCTGTAGAGCAACGACAAGGCGGCATGGTCAAGCAGTTTTTCTTAAATCAAACGCCGTTCTCCGAGTTGATTTCCATAACTATCAGTATCTTCAGGCCATTGACTCCTCCCTGATCAAGGGCCACTAAGACTGTTTCAACTATGAATGCAGTACTGCTGTTTTTCTGTCTACTGTCTGCAGGAAGTTGAGAAACACCAACAGTGAGCTGATCTTTGACCACAAATAGGGTTTTGTTCCATGGGGTTTGCACACTGTATAACCTTTGACCAAAAAAAAAAGTTGTAATTTACAAAAAACAAAAGATCACTTCTTTTCAACTATTTTTTTCTTCCGCATTTCTCTCTTTTTTTTTTCTCTGACAAGATGCCTCTTCCGTTTTGGTAATTTTTAGAGCAGCTCTCCATCAGAAACAAAGTGAGAGCATCCACAATGTGATGTGGAATTGGTTATGGTCATACGCATACGTCCATAGTGATGTGGGCATGTCTGTAGCGATGTGGTTCTGTGTAGCGATGTGGATACGTCTGTGTGGTGATGTGGATGCTGTGTAGCCTGTGTGGTGAGTTGGGGTGTAAGCAGCCCCATGATGACCCAGTGGTTGGTGACTCTGTCCTGACAGCTGAAGGGCGGCGGGTGTTGCTGGACATCAACCTCAGGGAGGTGGAGCTGGAGCCCTCGGTGGACCTCACGGAGGTGGCTTCCAAACTGGACGGATACTCCGGGGCTGACATCACCAATGTTTGTCGGTCAGTCTCACCAGTTTTTCCATGTCGTGACAGTTTATCAAAAGGGAGATAAATGTGCATGCATTTCATCACATTTTCCTTATATTGTGACAGTTTATCAAAAGGGAGATAAATGTGCATGCATTTCATCACATTTTCCTAATATTGTGACAGTTTTATCAAAAGGGAGATAAATATGCATGCATTTCCTCACCTTTACCATATCATGACAGTTTATCAAAAGGGGGATAAATGCATGCATTTCCTCATCTTTTCCATATCATGACAGTTTGTCAAAAGGGAGATAAATGTGCATGCATTTCCTCACCTTTTCCATATCTTGACAGTTTATCAAAAGGGAGATAAATGTGCATGCATTTCATCACCTTTTCCATATGACAGTTTATCAAAAGGGAGATAAATGTGCATGCATTTCCTCACCTTTTCCATATGACAGTTTATCAAAAAGGGATATAAATGTGCATGCATTTCATCACCTTTTCCATTCGTGACAGTTTTATCAAAAGGGAGATAAATGGTGCATGCATTTCATCACCTTTTTCCATATTGTGACAGTTTATCAAAAGGGAGATAAATGTGCAGGCATTTCCTCACCTTTTCCATATTGTGACAGTTTATCAAAAGGGAGATAAATAGTGCAGGCATTTCCACACTTTTTCCTTATCAGGACAGTTTATCAAAAGGGAGATAAATGTGCATGCATTTCCTCACCTTTTCCATATCATGACAATTTGTCAAAAGGGAGATAAATGTGCATGCATTTCATCACCTTTTCCAGATCATGACAGTTTGTCAAAAGAGAGGTAAATGTGCATGCATTTCCTCACCTATTCCATAATTATGACAGTTTATCAAAAGGGAGATAAATGTGCATGCATTTCCTCACCTTTTCATATCTTGAGAGTTTATCAAAAGGGAGATAAATGTGCATGCATTTCCTCACCTTTTCCATATCATGACAATTTGTCAAAAGGGAGATAAATGTGCATGCATTTCATCACCTTTTCCATATCATGACAGTTTGTCAAAAAGAGAGGTAAATGTGCATGCATTTCCCACCTATTCCATAATTATGACAGTTTATCAAAAGGGAGATAAATGTGCATGCATTTCCTCACCTTTTCCATATCTGAGAGTTATCAAAAGGGAGATAAATGTGCATGCATTTCCTCACTTTTCCATATGACATTTATCAAAAGGGAGATAAATGTGCATGCATTTCATCACCTTTTC
>JAFLJL010017085.1:10000-16681 GCA_018398815.1 Conus ventricosus
ACGGATGTGCTTGTTCCTTCCGCTGATAATGACAGCACCACACGCACACCACGGCTTCGCTACTGGATGGCGAGGACAGGGCGGTGGCTGCCTCCCTGTGATAAACGATGCTGTTACCAACACGGCTTGCTGGCATGGTTATTCAATGCAAATAGGCAGGAACTGATGCTACAGTGGTACTACATGTTTTGATGCAGCTTTGCAATGGCGACCAGAGGAATGCTTGTTGACACTAACTGGGGAGAGGTAGGGAGGGAGGGGATGTGATGGGAAAATCGTGATGAACTGTGACAAAGTCTTTGGTGCATTAGGATAATAGAATCTCCCGCTCTGTCCACTTCAGGTCCATTAGGAGATGAGTGCAGACTTGCAACAGAAGTAAACAGCAGGCAAATCATAACGAAGCAATTCTGTAACAGTTCAAATCCACGGGGAAAAAGTAAAGACATCCCGTTCAATATTACCGGCCACATGCCACACTTCACTGTGCCGCATGAAAGCAGAATAAAGCAAACTCACATCTACAAGACTGAGAAGTACGCCAGTCTAGCCAGCAGCTTGAGGGAATCTGGCTTCCAGGCCCGTGTTCTGGCCATAGAGGATGAAGCAAGGGGATTTGTACACTCATCAGCCTATGATCTCATCAAACAGCTTGGGATTTCAGATAAGAAGAGGACCAGAACTCTGAAGGCAATTAAATGGCAAAGACAGCTGACAAGAGTCGAAGAGGAACAAAAGTGAACTTCGTAAGGCTTAAATTTCCCAACGGAGAACAGGTGTCCGTTAGTAGTGGGGTAAGAAATCCGTCTTAACTCGCCTTGAGATGTCTACCCATCCAAAAGTTGTGGGTTCTATTTCCGGCTCGCCAGGAAAAAGAAGTTGGCAGTAAGAGTTCATCTGGGAGTCATGACCTGGATGCAGCCCGGCCCCCTTACAGCGTAAAAAGTTCAGGGCCGAAACACTTGTCTGAGGGGGAGGGGTTCTTCTGTGAGGACCTTCTGCTGTCACACTCTCCTTAGTGTTTCTTCCCACTGTACAACAGAGCTACAGTGTGGCACTAGCTCTACAAGACCTGACTTTTGAAGCAATGGACCTATTGTTCTTAATTAAACACTGTCTTGAAAATAATACAGCACAAATCAATTCCATGAGAGGAAATCCACAAAAGAAAACGCACCAACAAAACCCGAATCACAGCATACTCCTGGTGCCAGCGGCGACTGTGTCGCTCTGTCTGCTTGTGGCTGGGTGCCTATTGTGGCCATGAAAGGGTTAAAGGAATTCCTTCATCTATTTCCGGAAAACCAGAAACGGTGCTGTGCAGCTCAATGAAATAATCCCATGTTCACAAAATGCCACATTGGCGAGTCTTTGGGATGCCTATGCGGTACAGCCCCCAGTGACTGCAGAACACCTCCGGCAGGACTGTCCCACACATAAAAAGCTTAGAGCAGAGACCTGGCCTGCCGACACATCGACGAGAGAGAAGCTCTATGGGTGTCTGGAGGGCCTTCGCCGTACAGCAGCCTTCGTCAGTGCCTCTGGGGCTCCTGTCTGGGTGTACGAAGAAGAAGAAGAAGAATTAAAGTAATGGTCATACTTATGCTACTCATCCTCACCTGTTAAAGTGTGAGGAGGCCGCATGGTGTGCGTCGTGTGACATTCCACTCAGCATCAGACATTTTCATAGAGAGTGCTGGGACGTCTACGACGACAGCACCAATACTTTACTTCAGATTCCATTGAAACCTAGTTCCGATATATCTTTCTCTTCTTTTTTTTTCTCCAAACAAGTCTTTATCTCCCACCTCAGAGCGATTGAACAAATTATTGATTTCTTTTTTAAAAAAAACAACAACAAAAACAAACAAACAAAAACCCCAACAATCTCGCAACTGGTGGAGCATCCGATGTGAGTTTCTGTGAAAATGCAACCTGATGTGAGAGACAAAAACGTGTTTGGAAACGAGAAAGGCGCAAGTACAGTATGTTGCGCATTTTGTAGGAAACAGTTCGAAAAGATGTGTATTACTGATGGAATGTGGCAAGCATAAAAAGACCCCAAAAAATTCCTTGTTAATTATTAATCTTTTTTCTGCGTGTTTCTCATTGCTGACTGTCGGGGCGAAACAATCCTGTCAACGACAGAAAACAGAGACATTGATGGGACGTAAAAACTTTCAAACTCGGAGATACTAATGTAAGGTTCTAGAAATAAGATATTCATGACTGAGAGAGATTAACGTGCTTTAGGTGCTGCAGTTCTAAACCTGCTAGAGCTGCCTGACAGGGTTTTGTGAACGCCCACACAGAGTGCATTATATATGGAATCAATTGTCTGGCATGAAATACCTGATGTTTTTGGCTTCAAAGTGAGGTGATCGCAGGGGGAAACTGAAAGAAGGACACAAACAGAATTACTGGGTCGCAAAACGAAGGAACAAACAAATCATGAAACAAACACAACGCGTTTCGACCTATTGGTCTTCCTCATAAGCGACTGTCTTCGTCCTATGTTTTCATTGCTTTGAATGTTATATTGTCCTACTTGAAGTAAACCCTGTAGAAAACCTGTATATCGAAACGAAATGCGCTGTGTTTGTTTTGTAATTTGCTTGAAGAAAACCCTGTTGAAAACCCTGTATATCGAAACGAAATGCGCTGTGTTTGTTTTGTAATTTGCTTGAAGAAAACCCTGTTGAAAACCCTGTATATCGAAACGAAATGCGCTGTGTTTGTTTTGTAATTTGCTTGAAGAAAACCCTGTAGAAAACCCTGTATATTGAAACGAAATGCGCTGTTTGTTTTGTAATTTGCTTGAAGAAAACCTGTAGAAAACCCTGTATATCGAAACGAAATGCGCTGTTTGTTTTGTAATTTGCTTGAAGAAAACCCTGTAGAAAACCCTGTATATCGAAACGAAATGCGCTGTCTTTGTTTTGTAATTTGCTTATTCCTTCGTTTGGTGTCCCAGTAACTCTGTTGTTTTTTTTGTTTGTTTGTTTGTTTGTTTGTTTTTTTGCGCCAATCTGATGTCTTGTTTGTATCAACCGTGCAGAGCTGCTGAGTGTAGCTCACGCGTCTTAGCTCAATATAAGCCTCCTGAAATACTTTCATGACGTGTTGGTAGATTGTAAACAAGAAAGTGTTTTTAGAAAAAAAAACACATCAAGTCTTCGCGTGGTTTACGTTATCTCTCTGTCAAGGAGCGTGAAACCTCTCACAAAAGGCATTAGACGCTTGGAGGCAAAGGGACGTTGTACGTAGTATACAAATAGGTAATAGACCAATTAACCAGGGTACCTTACCCATCGCACACGGCCGAACTGTGTGAAGGAGGCCGAAGTGGTCAGATGACAGATGACACCTAGGAGAGAGTTCGGACCTGCCGGTGGCGAAAGGGGGAAGGGATGTAACCACTACGACTCGGCGCTCCAAGTGAGCGCTAACTGCTCAGTCAGCTGAGGTTCTTTTGTAAACAGTCAGTGAAGAGCAGGAGTCTTGGACTCGTTCGGATGGTATTGCCGTGGGTCACTGTGTTGGTTCTATTGTCAGGCTGGTTGAATGCATGTGGAGGTTGTAGTAGCCCTCCTTAAGATAATTACTGTGTTAAGTGACCACCGAAGTCGGCGGGAAATTTCGATGTCCATCTGGTGCTAAGTGTTTGTTTGCTAATCAATTAGGTAGGGGTGTGTGTAAATGCTGATGTGTGGGAGAATGTAGCGAATGGAGAATTCAGGGTACTTGTGAACTAGGGGTTTGAGAAGCAGCATGGACAAAGGCATGGCCCGAAGGGGAATCCTTTGTTTCCCTCCCTATATATACTGAGGGAGAACAACGTGAGAGGAGAACAACACCAGGAGAGAGAGAGAGAAGGCAGAGGAGAGAGAGAGAGAGAGAGAGAGAGAGAGAGAGAGAGAGAGAGAGAGAGAGAGAGAGAGAGAGAGAGAGGAGAGGAATGAGCAGGACAGAGAAAGGGTCGAGAGAAACGTGGTCTGGGAGATAGAAGAGACAGCAAGGTCTTAGAGTTAAAGACAAGCTGGAAGAGAAGGAAATTAAGTTTGAAGCCCAGAGGTGGGTGAAGACAGACAAACTGAATTTGAACCCAGAGGTGGGTGAAGAAGACGAAGAAGAAGAGTTCGACGTCGAGATCCCAGAGACGACCACGAAGACCAGTCCTGAAGCCTGGAGCCAGTCAACCAAGGGCATCACCATCAAGCAGTGCTGAAGAAGACGTGAAGAGACTTTTTTCAAGAACTGTGGTGTGGTGTGAAAGCGTGGTTGTGTGTGTGAAAACCTGGCCAGGTAAGAAGTCATTTTATTATAACCGGGATTAGGAAGTATTGATCTTTTATGTGTTGATTTGTGCATCTGTGTAATTGGATATTTTTCATGTTTGATTATAAGTAGCATAGAAATTGTATTTCTTGTGCTCAGTCGTGTTAGGAGAGAAACGAATGCGTGACATCCCCTTCCCAGAGAGAGATGAATGTTTGGTGGGTGCATGAGTGTGCATATGCGTGTATGAGTGCAAAGATAACCTTGGTGTGTTAAGCCTAATACATCAACTAAGCGCACTTAAGCAATACCATCACGATTTCCCCCGTCCTGGACACACACACTCTCTCTCTCTCTCTCTCTCTCTCTCTCTCTCTCTCTCTCTCTCTCTTGAAAATTAGACAGATGAAGGATAGAAAAAGTTAAGGTAATGCATTATAAGAGTTATATGAATAAATAATATCATTCATCGCATGTGGAAGAGATCAGTAAGATACAATGTCATCATTAATTTTGATTGAGTAGATGGTCGAGTCAGTCGTACGATTTCCTTTTTTTTTTTTTTAAACCTTACTGCATTACTCCTGTGCGTGAGGACATAAGGAAATGTTACGATTTTATTTGTTTTTGTTAACCTTTCATTTGATACACACTGGGAATGAATGTGTACTATTTGTTTGCAGGAAAGGAAGAGGGAAACGTTATTGTTCTGTTACCCCTCCCCCCTTGTCAAAAGACCTCTTTGGTAATGGCAATAAAATATCAGTGTCAAAGCGTCAAAGTCTCTCTCTCTCTCTCTCTCTCTCTCTCTCTCTCTCTGTGTGTGTGTGTGTGTGTGTGTGTGTGTGTGTGCGTGCGTGCGTGCGTGCGTGCGTGCGTGCGTGCGCGCGCGTGCGTGCGTGCGTGCGTGCGTGCGTGTGTGCGTGTGTGTGTGTGTGTGTGTGTGTGTGTGTGTGTGTGTGTGTGTGTGTGTGTGTGTGTGAATTTTCACTCAGTGTTGAAAACCCATACACGCCGTGGTCTGCTTAGTTGACAATAGTCCAGAAACATTGGTGACAAAGCCATCCCAGGAGAATTGGGAGTTAAAGTTTTTATCTGTCTGTGGAGACGAGGTGGGGGTGGGGGTGGTGTAGGGTGGGGTAGGGTGGAAGGGTATGCACGCACATTGGGGGAATGCACGTGTCAGTTTATTCATGTGCATATTGTATATCTATCAATGTCTGCATGCATGCATACTCTCTCCCTCCCTCCCTCTCTCTCTCTCTCTCTCTCTCTCTCTGTCTCTCTCTCTCTCCTCTCTATCTCTCTCTCCTCTTTTCCTCTCTCTCTCTCTCTCTCTCTCTCTCTCTCTCTCTCTCTCTCTCTCTCTCCCCTCTCTTTCTTTGGATGATCATGCCACTCAGTAGAAGTGACTTCAGTGGTTGCTATTTCTTCTTTCAGTCGACGTTTCCACTTACAGTGGAGACTTGTCAATCATTTATGTTGTTCTCACACACACACACACACACACACACACACACACACACACACACACACACACACACACACCCCACCACAGAGAGAGAGAGAGAAGAGAATGTAAATATGTGAGTTCAAGACCACCCATGTGATTCTGCCGAAAACCCCCATTTTACACAAAATCACGTCCATAACATGTCAGTTTTGGCCAAATTTAACACCTGTTTTCAAAAAAAAATTAACATGTCAAAACCATTGACGAAATCAGCACATTGAAACGGGGGTTTCCGTGTAGAATAATATGGGTGATCGTGAACAAACATATTTACATTCTCTCCCTATAATATAAAAATCTAATGGTTTACAGTACGCTCTTTTACTTCCAACACCATCAATAAATCAGAGCAAACAACTGGCTTTCCGTCTTGATTAGTTATTTTAACATCTAATGAATTTATAGGCCCATTAATTAATTCTTTAAATTCACTGTTTTTTCCAACTAAGATTAATCGATAATCGCAAAACCCTGCCCTAGTTGATGGCAAAACCTTTAGAACTGTAGATGGATAGCCATCAAACAAATTAGCTTCTGTTTTTAACTGTTGTAAATGGACATACAAAATTGGGTTCACTAGAAAATCAGACGGTCTATTACCTTCAAATTTATAAACACCTTCTCTTGTACTAAATCTATAAGCTCTTTCACTACTGTGAAAGCCTAAGATTTTAGCCAAGCCCTTAGGGAAAGTATACTCTCTTCTTTCTTCTAGTGGAAAATGCATAGTAATCTGAGGTTTGCTTCGTTAATTTTAACAATATGCCAAATTCGCTAAGTACTTCTTTTAAAGAACAAAAGTTGTAGTAACCATCAGGTATTTGCACTTGAGTTATTTGATTGCCGTCGTACTATATTTTTTGGCCCCTCATATTGTTAGCCTCTAAACA
>JAFLJL010017086.1:0-10000 GCA_018398815.1 Conus ventricosus
GAAAAGCATACCACAGGAACAAGTGAGAATTGATAGACGGAAAGGGAGGAGAGAGAAAAAGGGAGGGATGCGGCTGTGAAATGTCGTTGAATGTAGGTATTTTGTGGGCAATGTCGGGGCCTGCTATCAAAGCTGGACACGGTTTTACAGACCACTGCACGTTTCAAGCATGGACGGCAGTAAGCGTGGCCTAATCTCGCAACCTGCCTGACGTTCAAAATTGGGCAGTAAGGATCCCGCAGCGCAGTGGTTTGACTGATCAATGAAAAGCTAACTGCTCTAAGCTGAAAATGTTTTCGCTTGGAAAATTCGAGTGAACTAAGATGGGTAGGACCGAGACACAGATGCCGAATAAAGAGGCAGGGGACCAACTGGACAGGCATTCAGCGAGCACCCAGAACCGGTGCAATGGCGGAGTGTTGTCGATGGCCTTGCTCTCCCTTGAGCTATGGGCCTAAGTAAGTAATAAGATGGGTAGCGAAGATCATGTGTAAGGCCGATACATGCAGCCGTTATGACGTCATGTTGTCACACACACACACACACACACACACACCCCACACACACACAACACACACACACACACACACACACAACACACACACACCCACGCCCCTTTTCTGAGTCTCTCTCTCTCCTCTCTCTCTCTCTCTCTCTCTCCTCTCTTCTCTCTCTCTCTCTCTCTCTCTCTCTCTCGCGAGGAAGACAATTTTTCACAAAAAAACACAGAGAATTTTAGGTTAAAAACAACAACAACAACAACAGCAAATTTGTGCCTGTGTTCCCTTACTACCCATGCCTTCTCATAATCCCACTGTTCCCAGGACTTCAAGTTGGACATCTCAATGTCATCATTTATTTAATAAGGTCCCCTGAAATCCACACTCTTAAAACAGTCACCCCTCCAGTACAAGTAATTGGCATAAGTGAAAAAAGGTTAGACTCTCGCATAACAGATAAACCCTTTTTAGCATTCCTGAATACAACATAGAACGACGCGACAGTGATCAACCCCAACATACTGGCCTTGCCGTATACATTCATCAATCAATTGCCAACATTACCCGCCAAAACTGACTTGAACTAAGCTGTCGAATGTATCGGATTAAAATAAAAAAAAACTAAAATCCCCCCGCCATTCTTCTTCTTTCTGGTACGCAGGTGAACCCTGCGGACCCCCCCTGTATACCCGGGCAGTGGAGTTTTGTGTGTATGCCCTTTTCTTTCCCCCATTAAGGCACCACATCCTTTCGGGGGAAGGGGCGAAAGCTATTGTCACGTGTCATCCTACCAAGGGCCAAACGGCCCTTTCTTTCCGAAAGTTGGTGATGGGATTTTACGTGGTGAAAGATTTGTGCGTCTTTCCACACGGAACCTCGTTTTTAGTTAAATTCGAAGGACTGTGTGGGGAATGAGTCAGAACCTTTAATCCGGGGGAAAATCCCCCTTTAAAAAAACCGAATTCAAAACCCGCAACCCCGGATCCGAGTCCGGCGCTCACAACTGAGCTTTCCGGCCCCCCACCCCCTTTAAAATAATCGGCATTTATTTTTAACCCCATCTTAAAACATACAAATGGTATGAAAACTTTGTAAAAAATGGATGGACTGTCACAAAATTTAAAAAATACTACTGTTGGGGGACTTAAATATTGATATGTTAAAAACAACAACCAGTTTTGGAAAAGAAAACACATACTTCATGCACTCCATCAGTTAGTACAAACCCCAACAGAAAACTAAAAAACGGGACACTTATTGGTCAGTAACCTAACAACAAATCCGCAATACTAGATGTTTCAGTGACTTCGGTTTTAGGATCACTGTCCGTCTTCTGCACGGGTCCTTAAGGCCCCAAAACCCCCCACCCAAAGTCACACACCATCCATTACCGCTCTTTCAAAAAGTTAATGAAGAGCTACCCTTGTTTTAAAACATTTCCCCATTCCTTTTAATTTAAAATTACCAGACTCGATGATGCCTGCCCTTTTCGGTAAAAAACATTCCTCCCATCAAAATAAACACGCGCCGTTACACAAAAAAGTTTTAGGCACCGCAGATGAACCCGTGGTTAACTCCAAAATTTGCAAGAAAGGGACTACGTGACCAATAAAGGCGCAAATTTTTTTAAACGAATAAAAAGAGCAGAGAACTTTTTTTAAAACGAATTGAAAAACCCAAACGAGATACTTCAGAAAATGTAACATGCAAAACCACACCCCAATGGGAGGGCAATAAACACATTGTACGAAACAAGCGTACAAATCAAACTTCAAGCCCCAAACCACCCCGGAAAAATTTTAATACCCACTTTCCCTGTATTTTCAGAAACCACTCAAGTCACAGACAATAAGAGCACAAATGAATTACATCCCCCTTTTCCCCAAATTCATTTTGAAAAAACAAAAACTTATCCGAAAACTAAATTAAAACCCCCCTTCTTTCTGTACGAAGTGGGTACAATAGCGAAATTTAAAAGAATAAAAAATCGGGGCCCGATAACTCCCACATTTTTCTCAAACTGCTAAAACCTTACATTTTTGGGTCTCTTTCATACATAATAATATCCATTAAACAAAATGTTTTCCCTCAGGCGTTCAAAAACCCCAAAGAAATCCCCCTTCCAAATCAAATGATTTTGGGACCTAAAATTCAGCCCTATATCCTTATTACGATTTATCCAAACCCCTTGAAAGACAAAAATTTACCACCCATTCTCATTCGGAGAAAAACAAAACTATTTCACCCCCCAATCTGGTTTCCGATCAAATCATTCCTGCCACACAGCATTATCCGAAAGTGTGACTATGGGGTTTCAAATAGAACCTCACAAATACAGGGGTTTCTTTCTTGACTTAAAAAAACATTTGATCTTTTGATCATTCCATTTTTCTAAAGAAACTATCGGGCTACTTGAACCATACCCCGACAAACTCATTATTCCCATACTTTAACGAAGGGCTCAGTATGTGGGGCCTTAAGGGGGAAAAACCCCCCACTTTCAAACTTTGTCAGACAGAGTCCCACAGGCCGTACTAGGCCCCCCACTATTTTCATCTTCACATATTTTCCATTGTCCGTACAAGAAAAGGTCACGACAGATTTTTTTGGTTACCGCGCTCCAAAACCAAGGTATGACACAACAATAGAAACTTCCTCCAGGAAATCTACCGACGGTCAGAGGTGTCCCTTCAAACCAAGGCAACACCCAGCCCCAAAACCAAAACTAGATTTTAAAACTACCCGCCCAAAAAAACCATTACTCCCTTTGCCTAAAAATTCAGTTGAATGGCATCTTTTTGGCAGAGACGAGCACGGTTTTAAAGGGGAACGAAAAGATAAAGAATTTAAATGGCAATCTCATCTAGAAACGTAGCAAAATAGTCTCAAAACAAAATTTCCGTTATCTCAATTAAAAACGCTACGTCAAAGTAATTGCTTAAACTTTCTTTAATGCGCAATAATGTCACGTTAAATTTCGCCCAAAATGTGGGACGGCAGTAGTGACGTCCCAAAAAAAGGGGGAATTTCTCCATAGAGTGCAGCAAAACTACTCCCCCAGTGTATCTCTAAAAACAACGAAAAAAAAAAAGCGCTGAACTACTTCCTCTGAATAGGGAATTGGAATTTAACAAGGGATCTTTTGTTTACAATCTTGACAGTACATGCAAAATTTATCAAGCCCCTTTTTTCAAGTCGAATAGCTTTTCTGGCTCGACGAAATTCCTTCTTCCCTACCCACGCATTGACTTTCAAAACAAGCCTGTTATTTGGGCCTTTTCTGGAACTCACTTTCCCCCGAACTACAAAACATGAATACTTTAAAAAAACCTTCAAGGAACATTGCATAAACTTTTTTTGTCTCAGTAGTTAAATTTTTCGTTTAAAAATGATTTTTTCCATTCGCACTTTCTGTGAACCCAAATTTGGATAAATCGTTCAAATAAAAACCTCCTCCTTAAAATCGGGCCTTCCCCCCTCCCACTCGTCTACCATCCCTTTTCCCCCTCCCCCTAAATACCATTTTTCTCTTCCCCCCCTCCCCTTTACCTCTTCTCTCTCTGTATTTTTGTTTGTTTGTTTTTTTGTAAGTTTCCTTTTGTTTTCCATCCCCCATTTTAGTGCTTTTATGAGCATTTGCTTATCATTGTAGAATTTTAAATTTTCATGTTTGGTTTTTGAATTGTCTGTTTTAAAGTATTGCTGAAATAATTTTTCAAAAACAAGGCGTTGTAAGTAGGCCCCTTTGGGCCAAAAATTTCATCCTTTGGGGATTAAAAATCAATCAAACAAACAATCTCTCTCTCCTCCCTTTTCCTCTCTCTTTCTTGTCTCACACACCACACACCACAACCACAAACCCACACACACAAACACACACACACACACAACACACATCTTTTGACAAGATACTTTCTCCAAGGAAAAAAACAGGGGAGGGCGAAGTGCACGATGGACACCGGAACAAAGTCTGAATTTTAGTATCACAAAATAATAATGGTTTTTACTCCAGGACATTAATTTTAATTTTTGAAAGTTGTTTTTCCCTAAAACAACAGTAATTCCCGCACTTTTGATTCAACTCATTCCTGTAGGAAAGGTATCGGAGGCGAAAACTTTAATGCTTTTTGTGTACGACTTTGGTCAAGCAGGCCCTGTACCAGATCGACGGCCCCCCCCCCCCCCCCCCCCACCCTTTTTCCCCCCTCCCCCTTTTTCCTCTCCCCCCCTCTCCCCCCTCTCTCCCCCTCTCTCTCCCCCTCTCTCTCCTCTCTCCTTTTTTTTGGTTCAAGACATTCTTGATCAAAACCAAACATCCTTCGAAATTTTTTTTAATTTTTTGTTTCCTCAGCAACCTGCCTGTTTTTTTTACACAAGGTTAAAATATTTAAAGCACGTAAAATCATCACGATCAAGTTGACAGCTTCCTCCAGCATTAATAATGCATGCCGACTATTTATTAGATTGTGGAAAATATTAGCATATTCATCTTGCCATTTATACATATCAAGAAGCTGTATGTTGCACTTAACGCCTTTCTCATTTCTTACTTCAGGGAGTAAGTTAATATTGAGCACCAGAGGTAGATGGTCAGACTCAATCCGTTCATTCACACAGAGGTTGCATGATAGATTGATAACAGTAAACATGTCATAGGAAGTTATGAAATAATCATTCACACTGTTCCCTGTCTCTGAAATATATGTGAAACAACCTTGACGGTCACCGTCACACCACGCCATTTAAAATACATAGATCTAACGCGGTACACATGTTTAATAACAGCTTTCCATACCTGTCAATGTATTGTCTTCAGAACATCTGTTAACAAGGATTCCATTGTGTAAAGTGAAAGTACATTTTTCTGTTGGAAATTCTTGACAAATGTTAGAAATTCTACTATTTAGATCTCCAGCCAGAAGTACATACACATCAGGTACTCTGAGCATAAACATCAGAAAGGCAATTTTCCAAATCATTATGCCATTATCAGTACATAGAAAGCATAGTATGGTGAATTTTCCGGAGGTACATATGTACATACAAAGAGAACATTCTTAGAAAAACCAAATACACCTTTAGAAATATTGAACATAATGGTATTATTTAGGTCAGTGGGTACCTCTTGTACGAAGGGCAAAAATTCCTTTTTGACAAGACATATAACTCCTCCCGATCGTCTTCCATGTTTTGTAAACTGAACAGCAGGTTTAGAGAAAACTTTATGATTACTAAAAACATTTGAATGCAGACTTTCAACGAACGTTTCTACTAAACAAACTAAATCAAAAGACGTTATGTATGAAACAAATGCTTTATCAGACAACTTAGAAAGCAGGCCATTCACATTCCAATGTAAAAATGATACATGTTTTCCGTTCACATCAGTCAAATTCTTGTCACAGCGGCTTTCTGCAAAATCATTCTCATCATTCACAGCTGCTATATTCCTTCTATTATCAGCCATTACATAACCTTTTCATCGCCAAACTTGGTGTCTGAATATCTGTACAAGAAGAAAAACAATCGTTCCACGTGAAAGATGAATCATCTTCATCGTCTCTTAAATCATGTACACAAACTTCGGAAGGGACGCTTTGATTCCATGTTTGAGATGACAAAATCTTGTTATGTACAAAACCTTCTGATGAGAAACACCCATACGATGATGAGATCAAATCCTCTTCATTCACACTTTCATTCACTCTTTCATTATGTGTTCTAAGTTTAGAAGAAAGGCACTCAGTTTGATGAACCAAAACAAGCACCTCCATTCCTTCTTTCATTGTTTATGCTGACATCAGAAGATTGGCGTTCGTTCGTTAAAAGAGGTATAGCGCTTTCCCACCAGTCCTTCATTGTATACAGGAGCTTTACAGGAAAAACATGTGTTCAAAGAAGAAGAAAGATTGTTTTCAACCACACTTTCATCATGCACACAAAAGTTAGAAGAAGGATATTCATCAATCACAAAAGGAAACACACTTTCATTCATTCTTTCATTATGTGCGAGATCAACATTCAATATGTCATCACGTACATGTTTTCCGACCACAGTAAAAAACTCTGAATGTGTACGGTCTAACGACACATTGCACGCACAATTTCTGTCGTGAACGTGACAGTTTACAGGGAGAGTTGACACAGCTGTGTCACCCGTCACAACCCGAGCTGCACGTGTTGTGCCATCCTCACCTTCCCAAGGTAAATATGAAAAAAAGCAAAATCGTCGTATTTCGAAAAGGGGGTTTCCTTGCAGCAAGAGAGAGATGGTCATTTAATGGGGACCAAATGGCTGTTGTTAATTGTTATAAATATCTTGGTATTTATTTTTCAACACGGCTTAGTTTTGTGGCTGCTTGTACAGATCTTGCAAGCAGGGCAAGAAATGCTCTTCTATGCGTTCTGCAAAGATTGTACGTACTTAAGAATAATTCACTTAAAGTATTGTTAAAGAAAATTTGATACTCAGGTGCAACCCATTGCCCTCTATGGTGCTGAATTGTGGGGATTGGATGCTGCCGCTGTCCATATTGAAAAAGTTCATTTGTATGCTCTAAAAAAAAATTTTAGGCGTCCACGTTAAAACACCTAATGATTTAGTTTATGGAGATACTGGACGTCATCCTACTTATATAAATTCGCGTGTGCAGTGTATCAGATACTGGCTGAAGATATCACGGATGAATGATAATAGGTTACCTTTGAAGGCTTACAAAATGTTATTCTGGTTAGATACACGTGGTAAATCCACGTGGGCGTCAGGTGTTCGTAAGATACTATTTCAAAATGGTTTTGGATTTGTATGGCTGAACCAGGGTGTCGAAAATGTGAAATGTTTTTTTGCAAGTATTTCGTCAAAGACTTATTGATAACAGATGGCAAAACTGGCATGAACATATTCAGGAAAGTGTTAGGTTTTCATGGTACAGAACATTTAAGTCGTTTAATAATTGTGAAACGTATCTATCACTTGATATTGACAGACATATTAAGAATTACATGACAAAGTTCAGATTTGGGGTTTCAGATATTGCAGTACATCGTAAAAGGTATAATGGAGTTCAGGATGACAGTTTCATATGCCCACTATGTCAAAAGGTAAACGATGACGAACTACACTTTTTGTTCCTCTGCCCTGCTCTCAGTGATCTACGGCAGGAATTTATTCCATCTAAATATTGTGCAAACCATGTCAGTTCCGTATGAATCTATTAATAGATAAATAGATCTGCTACTGGTAAGCTGAAGCCCAGTACTACCTGTCACAGCTGAGATGCTGAAGCCGGAGGTGTTGGGCCAACATGGCGCACTCTAATAAACCACAACACCACGCACTTTGCCCTATGATGATACGCGGAAACCGATTTAACCGAGATGGTGCTCGCCCTGTGAGGTCCCCCAGGCAGGTGCAGTGCCGGGCTCTTGGCCTCAAAGGAGCCCACCCTCAGCTACTGGGGTCCCTCGTCTTGTCTGTGGAGACAGGGACAAGCAAGGAGAGCGACTGGCCAACAACCCAGAAAAACACAGGAAGACCCCCGACATCAACATCATGCAGTGGAATGCAGAGGGGTCAGCAACAAGAAGAAGAAACTAGAACACTTCCTTCATGAAAACAGCATCAACATCTGCTGTATACAGGAAACACACCTGCAAGAGGGGAAGCCGTTTAAGATCAGAGGCTACCAGGTGTTTTTCGAACGGACGAAAAGGGAGAACAAAGGGAGGAGTAATGACACTGGTGAGAAATAACATCAACGCCTCCGAAGTAAAGAAATTCACTGGTGAAGCTGAATACATAGAAGTCAAGGTGGTCACCCAAGACAGCACGATCAACATCGTCAATTATTACTGCCCTGATGACAAGATGCTGTCCTTGACACAATCCAGGTCCCAGACAGCGGCTTCCTCATCACTGGAGACTTCAACAGCCGGTCCCAGAGTTGGGGATATAAACAACATTGACAACAGAGGAGAAGAAGTTGAAGCTTGGCAAGATGAACACCACCTCATTCTTGTCAATGATCCACTGTTACACCTACCTTCTACTCCCGCCGCTGGCGCACCACCACGACTCCAGATCTGGCTTTCTGCACCGACGACATCCACAGAAGATCAGAAGAAAGGTTGAAGAACAACTTGGAGGCAGTGGACCATCGCCCAGTTGTCCTTACTATGCGTGCTAAAGCACAAGGACAGCCACAACATCCGCGATGGAACTACAAGAAGGCACAGTGGGGCTTGTTCAGCACACGCACCAACGAGCTGACAAGAAACATAGTAGTTGAAGGAGGAACATTAACAATGTAGTCAAAAAATTCAACACCAGCGTTTCCCAGGCAGCCAAGGAGTGCATACCAAGAGGAGCAAGAAAAGACTACACCCCTACTGGACGAGTGAGCTACAGAAGACACATGATGCTCTCACAGAAGCAAGGATAGAGGCTGAAACCGATCCCAGCCAGGAGAATAACATCAAACTCCAAGAAAGAAAAGCAAAATTCTTGCGGACCAAGTTAGAGAGCAAAAGAAGAAGTTGGAGAGAGAAAACAGCAAGCCTATAACATGGAGAAAGACACAACAAAGCTTGGAAATTGACAAAGGCCCTGAATGAAGAAAAGCACCAGTGGCCAGAAGATCACCCTAGATGATGAAGGAAACACACGTACAGGAAGGGCCGCAGCCAACAACTTTGCAAGAGCTTACGCTGCAGAGAGTAACATCAACATAGCCAGCCCAGCAGAAAGAGATACGACAAGAAGAGAGGGAAAGAAGAGCAGGAAAGAAAGAGGTACCAGATGCCATGCATACTAACATCAGCTTGGCGGAAATGAAGAAGGCCATTAAGAAGTGAGAAAAGAAGTCTCCGGGACCTGACACCATAACGAATGAAATGCTTCAACACTTAGGAAACATCGCGCTCAGAAATTGCTGGACATATTCAATCTCAGCTGGAAGCAAGGCAGGTACCACAGTGCTGGAGAGAAGCCATAATGATACCCATCCTCAAACGTGGCAAGAACAAAAGTAAAGCCCAAAGCTATCGTCCCATCAGTCTAACAAGCTGTGTCTGTAAGACCCTGGAACGCATTATCAACCAACGCCTTCAACTTTACTGGAGACAGAGAGCATCATTGTCCCTGAGCAAGCTGGCTTCAGACAGTATAAAAGTACCGAAGACCAAACCACACACCTCTCACAGGTCATAGAGGATGCTTTCCAGGCCCAGAAGGCAGCCCTGGCGGTCTTTATTGACCTACAGAAAGCGTTTGACAAGGTCTGGAAAGACGGTCTCTGGTGAAGCTTCTGCGTTTGCGGCATCAGTGGCAACATGTATCAGTGGACCAAGTCGTACCTACACAACGAAGAGCCAGAGTGTCGGGTAGACGGCCGCTGTGGCCAAAAGGTGTTGCTGAGACAGGGAGTTCCCAGGGAGGCGTCCTCTCCCCCTCTTTGTTCATACTCTTTATCAACGAATTGTAGCAGAACTACCAAGAGGTG
>JAFLJL010017086.1:15000-17500 GCA_018398815.1 Conus ventricosus
TATTCCTCCAGTCTGCGTGCTGCCTCAGTGTGTGTCCGTGTTCAGTGGCCAGAAACCAGCAACACAGCGGAGAGTCAACTGGGGTAGATGGCCACCGAAATGGCTCGGTTAAGTCCAAGGAGTTCAATGAAACGGCGTTCGCGATAAAAACGATGGGAGTCGTAGGCCTACACGTTGACTGAATTCAGAGCAGCTTCTCCCTCCAGCCGTTTTCAACGATTTTTGTGCTGTGACAGTTGGTGACTGTGCCTGCTCTGTCTGTCTTTATCCCACCACAATGGCTTCGGAGCGGAATAACATCGTCGAGGACTGGTTACGTTCTCTCAACCTCGTGCACTACACTCAGGCTTTCATCGATAATGGATACGATGATTTGGAAGTGTGCAAACAGATCGGCGAAGCCGATCTTGACGCTATCAACGTCCGGAAACCATCGCATCGCGAAAAGCTCTTGCACGCCGTCCAGGTTTTGAAGGAGGAAGGAGGAACCGCAGTTTACTTCACGCTGGAAGAAACCCAAGAGTCCGGAACTTCGCCAGAACGAGCGTGAATATGGGGACAGGGGGAGGTGGAGGGGGTTATTGCCCGGAGGGGAGGCTTCGCAAGTGAGTAGTAGAGCCAAACCTCTCAATTCGCTCAACGGAATGACTGTACAGATTCAGCAAGTACTAAACCTGGGAGTACTGGTGCACAGGCAGAAAAAGACCATCTTCGGGGCCCCCCATTGTCCGTGACGAAAAGCCGTCCACACCTCAGACTCCATCAGGGAACCACCCATGGTCAGGCTCTCACGGAACCCACCTTCAGTTGTCCCGACCCAGGCAGGTGGTGGAGGGGTGGTGGGAGGGGCGGACGGGGGGTTTGGGGGTGGTGGTGGTGGTCTGAACGGAGCTACTCGGCGTATGGATGCTTACGATGTCGGCAAGTCGGCCTTGCTGACCTACACCCGGATTCAGCTGCGGAATATACTGAATGACAAACTGTACGAGGATGAGGTCTACCTGGCCAACCCGCCCTACACCACGCAGGTCAGTGTTACTCAATGTGGTGGTTGTGGGAGCAGTGAGTCTTTGTGTTGTGGTTCAACATGTTGTTCTGTGCTATACAGTGTGTGAGGCTCAGGATACTGCTGTGATTATTAGTGTCTCCTCCATTATCTCCCATCTCACACCATGTTAACAATACAGTCATTTATAATTGTTTATGTTTGTGTGTGTGTGTGTGTGTGTGTGTGTGTTGTGTGTGTGTGTGTGTGTGTGTGGAGAGAGAGAGAGAGAGAGAGGAGAGAGAGAGAGAGGATGAGAGGAGAGAGAGGGGAGGGGCAAAGTATTCATCCATGGATGCATAATACATAATACATAAACATGTATGTACTTAATTTTTTGTGTGTGTGTGTGTGTGTGTGTGTGTGGATTACACAGAACTTTATGAATCAGAACTTTATCCCAATGTTCACTTTTGTGTTCCTAGCAGAGTCTGATCAAGTCAGCTGACATCATCAACCTCAGAACATAAAACTGTCATATCAAGTTGGCTGACTCAGATGGACTGACCATAACGACCTACATCTTTTAAACCGCTGACAGATTGTGTTGCAGACTCAGAGTGACTGACCATAACGACCTAGATCTTTTAAACTGCTGACAGATTGTGTCAAGTAGCCAACCTGTACTGGTTTGTACTCACACAGCTATGTCCATGTGTATCCAGTACGACCAAATTAATCTTTTGATGGATAGAGACTTTGTGAATGGATTGTTGAATTTCTAACTTCTCCTATGGGGAAGGGGGTAGGGAGGGGGTGGGGATGGGGGGGGGGGTGGTGGGGGGGTTCAGGATGTCGCCAGCACTGCTTTCCTATGCTACCAGTATAAATTTTGCACTTTATGATGACTTACGCACTTTCCTCTGTAGCCACTTAGAAATTTATCCAGGAGATCATGGGATCAGTTGTAAGTCTAGAAGTGACCAGTGTGGTTTCAAATTGTTTGTGACGGTCAGTGCTGTGTAAGTTAGTCAAATTGTGTGTAGTAAATGAACTTGATGATAATGATTGTAATTTACAAGTATTATGGTGAGCACTCAGAATGTTACCAGTGGTGTGGCTATGTTAGTTGTATGGTGAGCATTCAGAGTGTGACCAGTGGTGTTGCTATGTTAGTTGTATGGTGAGCACTCAGTAGTGTAACCATGCTGTGGCTATGTTAGTTGCGTGGTGAGCACTCAGAGTGTGACAGTGTGTGGCGTTGTCTGTGTTGTGTAACAGGAGAATCAATTACTGAAATAAGATCAGAGTACAACTTTATGTGGTCTCCTCTAGAGCTCTCTCTTTGTCTCATCTGTCTGTCTCATCTCTCTGTGTTGTCTTTGTCTTATTTCTGTCTGTCAGTCTGTCTCTTTGTCTCTCTTTCTCTGTCACTCTTTCTCTGCCTCTGTCTCCCTCTGTCTCTCTGTCACTGTGTCTCTTTCTGTCACTCTCAGTCTCTCTCTGCCTGTCTCA
>JAFLJL010017086.1:28337-38337 GCA_018398815.1 Conus ventricosus
GGAATAAAAGACTTTTTGAAGGGGGCTAAACTCACCCCACCCCACTCCTCAATAACACAGTAGGAAAACCCCGATTGCCTCTCCTACTGAAGGGGGGGGGCAGACTTTCCCCATCATCACAACCGAAAAGCATACCACGGGCAAGTTAGAAATCTGATGACGAAAGGAGAGAGAAGAGAAAGGATGCGAGCTTGAAATGTCTTGAATGTGATATGTTGGGGCAATGTCGGGGCCTGCTATCAAAGCTGGACAGGGATTTACAGACCAACTGCACGTTTCAAGCAGGGACGGCAGTAAGCGTGCCTTAATCTCGAAAACCTGCCTGACGTTAAAAATTGGGCAGTAAGGACCCCGACAGCGCAGTGGTTGACTGATCAATGAAAAGCTAACTGCCTAAGCTGAAAATGTTTTCGCTTGGAAAATTCGAGTGAACTAAGATGGGTAGGACCGAGACACGATCCCCGAGATAAAGAGGCAGGGACCAACGGGACAGGCATTCAGCGAGCAGCCCAAACCGTTTGCAAGGGCGGAGTGTTGTCGAGGCCTAGCTCCCCCTTGACTATGGGCTAAGTAAGTAAGTAAGATGGGTAGCGAAGATCAGGGTAAGGCGATACATGCAGCCGTTAATGACGTCATTTTGTCACACACACACACACACACACCACACACAACACACACACACACACACACACACACACACCACAAAACACCCACCCCGCTCTCTCTGTTTGTCTCTCTCTCTCCCTCTCTCTCTCTTTCTCTCCCTCCTCTCTCTCCTCTCTCTCCACTCTCTCCTCTCTCTCGACGGGGAAGACAGTTTTTCAAAAAAAAGACACAGAGAATTATAGGTTAAAAACAAAAACCCAACAACAACAGCAAATTGTGCCTGTGTTCCCTTACACCCATGCCTTCTCATAATCCCACTGTCCCAGGACTTCAAGTTGGACATCTCAATGCTAATCATTTATTTAATAAGGTCCATGAAATCTCATCACTCTTAAAACGTCACCCCATCCAGTACAAGTATTTGGCATAAGTGAAACAAGGTTAGACTCTCGCATAACAATAACCTTATTCATTCCTAAATACAACATAGAACGACGCGACATTTGATCAACCCCAACATACTGGCCTTGCCGAAATACTTTCATCAATAAAATGCCAACATTACCCGACCAGAACTGATCTTGAAACTAATGCTGTCGAAATGTATCTGGATTGAAATAAAAAAAAACTCCAAAACACCGCCATTCTTCTTTCTTCTGCTACGCAGGCGATACTCCTGCGGACACTCCCTGTAACCAGGCAGTTGGAGTTTTGTGTGTATGACCCTTTTCTATCCCGCCATTAAGGCAGCCAAAACCCATCTCGGGAAGGTGCGCATGCTATGTGTCACGTGTCATCCAACCAAGGGCCAAACTGCCTTTCTCTTCCGAAATTTGGGTGATGGATTTTACGGTGTGCAAGATGTTGTGCGTGCGTTCACACAGGGAAACCTGGGTTTATAGTCTCATTCGAAGGACGTGTGGGAATGGAGTCAGAACCAATGTTAACCCCGAGGAAAAACCCCCCTATCCCGAAATTCGAACCCGCAACCCCAGGATCACGAGTCCCGGCGCTCTACCAAAACTGGGGCTATTCCGGCCCCCATCACCGCCATAATAATCGGGCATTTATATAGAAAACCCATCTTCCCATAACGAATGGTATACAACTTGTAAAATGATGGTTTGGGATCTGTCAAAACAACAAAAAATACTACTTTTCGGGGATTTCCCAATATTGATATGTTAAAACAACAACCAGATTGGACAAGTACACTATCACTTCATGCACTCCATCATTTTAGTACAAACCCCAACGAGAATAACTAAAACAACTGCACACTTATTGGTCATGTATACACTAACAACAAATCCGCAATACTAGATGTTTCAGTGAAACATTCGGTTTTATGATCACTGTCCAGTCTTCTGCACGTGGTCCTTAAGGCCCCCAAAACCACCACCCAAAGGTCACACGACCATCCAATACCCGCTCTTTCAAAAAGTTTAATGAAGCAGCATACCTCATGACTTAAACATTTCCCCATTTTCACTTAACTTATAATTAACCAGACGTCGATGATGCACTGTCCTTCTGGTACCAACATCCTCACCATCATAATAAACACGCGCCTTTACCCCAAAAAAGATTGGGCATCCGCAGATGAACCCGGGGTTTAACTCCAAAATTTGCTGCAAAAAATGGTACTAACGTGACCAACTCAAGGCAGCAAATTTGTTTGACGAATACAAAGAGCAGAGAAACTTTGTTTCAAACGAAGTTGAAAAAGCCAAACGAGACTACTTCAGTCAAATGATAACGGATGAAAAATCCACAGCGCCAATGTGAGGCAATAAACACTATTGTACGCAACAAGCGTACAAATTCACAAACTTCAAGCACCAAAAACACCCCGGACAAATTTAATACCCCACTTTCTGTCATTATCAATACCCTTACCAAGCTTCACAGACTATAAAAGCACCAAATGAATATACATGCCCGACTTCCCTAATATCATTTGCAAACAAAACTTGGATCCAGTAACTCAATTAAAATTCCCCTTCTTGCTGTACATGAAGTAGGTATGCACATAGCGAATTAAAGAATAAAAAATCCATGGGTCCGATAACATACCCACATTCTTCTCAAACTCGCTCTAACCCTTACATTGTTTTAGTCTCTTTCATACATATATAAAAATATCCATTGAAACTAATGTTTTCCCTCAGCGTTCAAAAAAGCCAAAGTAATCCCCCTTCCAAAATCAAATGATTTGTCCGGGTCCTAATAATTTCAGACCTATATCCTTATTTTCGATTCAAAACCAAACCCCTTGAAAGACACATATACACACACACGTACTCAGTTCATGAGAAAAACAAACTATTTTACCCACTCCAATCTGGATTCCGATCTAATCATTCCGCCACACAGCATTATCAAAGAAAGTGTGACTCATGGCTTTCAAATAAGAACCAATCACAAATGACAGGGGTTGTCTTTCTTGACTTCAAAAAGGGATTTGATCTTTTTGATCATTCCATTCTTCTAAAGAAACTATCTGTCTACTTGAACCATACCCCGACAATCTCATTTATTTCCCAAACATACTTGAACGATAGGACTCAGTATGGCGCTTAATGGGAAAACCTCCACTTCAGACTTTGTCAGACAAAGGAGTCCCACAGGGCTCTGTAACTAGCCCCCTACTTTCTTGCATCTTCATCAATGATTTACCATTGTCCGTATCAGATGAAAAGGGCACGACAATTTATTTGCGAAGACTCTCGCTCCAAACCAATGGTAGTGATCTACAACAAAAGAAACTTCTCTCCAGAAAGTCTACACGACGTGTCAGACGGTGTCATTCAAACTCAAAGGTCAAACACCCAGCCAAAACCAAAACTATGATTATAGCTACCCGCCAAAAACACCAGTTTTACTCCTCTTTGCCTAAAACTCAGTTGAATGGCACTTCTATCGAGCAGGTAGACGAGCATCGTGTTTTAGGGTTAACGATAATAAAGAATTGAAATGGCAAACTCATCTAGATAACGTATGCAAGGGAGTCCCAAAACACCTTTTTCCCGTTATCTCAATTAAAGCGCTAAAGTCAACAGTAATGTGCTTAAAAATTTCTTCAATGCCACATAATGTCACGTATAAATTACGCCTCAACAGTGTGGGACGGCAGTAGTGACGTCCACAAAAAAAGGCTGAATTCCCCTCCATAGACGTGCAGCAAAGCTACTCCATCCAGCTGTATCCTAACAACAGAAAGAAAAACTAAAAGCGCTGAACATACTTTCCCCTGAATAGGCAATTTGGGAAATTTAACAAGGCATCATTTATGTTTACAATCTTGACAGATACTATCCATGTTATATCAATGCCCTTTTTACAAGATCGAATAGCTTTTCTGGGTCGACGAAATTCCTTTTTCCCTAAACCCCCGCATTTACCCATACAAAACAAGCCTACTTACTCTACCATATGTCTGGAACTCACTTCCACCGAATCTACAAAACATGAATACTTTTAAAACCTTCAAGAACATTTGCATAAACATTTTATGTCTCAGTAGTTAAATTATTCGATTACAATGATTAGTGTCCATTCGCTACATCTTCTGGAACCATACTTTGGATAAATCGTCTCAACATAAAACCTCCTCCGTTTAAAAACGCTCATCCCCACTCCCCCTCTGTCTACCATCCCTTTTTCCCCCCTCCCCCTACCTACCATTCTCCTCTTCCCCACCCTCCTCTGACCTCTCTCTCTCTGTAAGTTTTTGTTGTTGTTTGCTTTAAGTTTCCTTTGTTTTACCATCCCCCATCTCATTAGTGCTTTTATGACAGTTTGCTTATCATTGTAGAATTAGATTATCATGTTGGGATGTTGAATTGTCTGATGAATGATATGTGCTGAAATAATATGCATTTACAAGGGCAGATTGTAAGACTAGGGTTTGGCCTAAAATCTTTATCCTTGGTATTAAAGACAATCAATCAATCAATCTCTCTCTCTCTCTCCTTTCTCTCTCTCTCTCTCTTCTCAACACACACACACCCACAACACACACACACACACACACACACACACACAACACCCCACACCACACACACACAACCCCATCTTTTGACAGAGTACTTTTCCAAGGAAAATACAGCTGTTCAGGTGCTGACAGTGCACGTAGGACATCACGGAACAATGTCTGAATTGAGTATCACAAAATAATCAATGGGTTTTTACCTCCAGGACATTATTGTTACATTTTTTGAAACTGTTGTTTTCATAAAGACAACAGTAAATTCTGCACTTTTGATTCAAATAAATGCCCCTGTAGAAAGGTAGTCGGTATGGCGAAAACTTTAATGTTTGCTTGGTGGACAAACTTGGTCAAGCAGCCAGTTTTGAACCAGATCAAACGTGCCCCCCCCCCCCCTCCCCCAGCCTTTCTCTCTCTCTCCCCTCTCCTCTCTCTCTCTCTCTCTCTCTCTCTCTCTCTCTCTCTCTCTCTCTTTTTTTTTTTGGGTTCTATAATTCTTGAAAAACCAATCATCCTTCTGAATATTAATTTAATCTTATTGTTTCCTCATGCTTTCTGCCTGTTCTTTTACACAAGCGTTAATATATTAAAAAGCAGCGTTAACAATCTCATCGATCAAGTTGACAGCTTCCTCCAGCATTAATAATGCATGCCGACTATTTATTAGATTGTGGAAAATATTAGCATATTCATCTTGCCATTTATACATACAAGAAGCTGTATGTTGCACTTAACGCCTTTCTCATTTCTACTTCAGGAGTAAGTTAATATTGAGCACCAGAGGTAGATGGCCCAGACTCAACCTTTCATTCACACAGAGGTTGCATGATAGATTGATAACATAAACATGTCATAGGAATTTTTAAAAATAATCATTCACACTTTTCCCCTGCTCTGAAATATATGTGAAACAACCTTGACGGTCCCGTCACACACGCCATTAAATACATAGATCTAACGCGGTACACATGTTTTAATAACAAGCTTTCCATACCGTTCAATGTATTGTCTTCAGAACATCTGTTAACAAGGATTCCATGTGTAAAGTGAAAGTACATTTTTTTTGTTGGAAATTCTTGACAAATTGTTAGAAATTCTACTATTTAGATCTCCAGCCAGAAGTACATACACATCAGGTACTCTGAGCATAACATCAGAAAGGGCAATTTTCCAAATCAGTTATGCCTTATCAGTATCATAGAAAGCATAGTATGGTGAATTTTCCGGAGGTACTATGTACATACAAAGAGAACATTCTTAGAAAAACCAAATACACCTTTAGAAATATTGAACAATAATGGTTATTATTTAGGTAAAGGGTACCTCTTGTACAAGGGCAAAAATTCCTTTTTGACAAGACATAATACTCCTCCCGATCGTCTTCCATGTTTTGGGAAACTGAACAGCAGTTTAGAGAAAACTTTAGATACTAAAAACTTTGAATGCAGACTTTCAACGAACGTTTCTACTAAACAAACTAAATCAAAAGACGTTATGTAGAAACAAATGCTTTATCAAAAACTTAAAAGCAGGCCATTCACATTCCAATGTAAAATGATACATGTTTTCCGTTCACATCAGTCAATTCTTGTCACAGCGGCTTTCTGCAAAATCATTCTCATCATTCACAGCTGCTTATATTCCTTCTATTATCACCATTACATTAACCTTTTCATTCGCCAAACTTGGGGTCTGAATATCTGTACAAGAAGAAAAACAATCGTTCCACGTGAAAGATGAATCATCTTCATCGTCCTCTTAAATCATGTACACAAACTTCGGAAGGGACGCTTTGAAATTTCCCTGTTTGAGATAACAAAATCTTGTTATGTACAAACCTTCGATGAAAACACCCATACATGATGAGATCCCAAAACCTCTTCATTCACACTTTCATTCACTCTTTCATTATGTGTTTTTAAGTTTAGAAGAAAAGGGACTCAGTTGATGAACCAAAAACAGCAACCTCCATTCCTTCTTTCATTGTTTATGCTGACATCAGAAGATTGGCGTTCGTTCGTTAAAAGAGGTTTTAGCGCTTTCCACCAGTCCTTCATTTATACAGGGCTTTAACAGGAAAAACATGTGTTCAAAGAAGAAAAGAGATTGTTTTCAAACCACACTTTCATCATTTCAACAAAAGTTAGAAGAAGTATTCTCAATCACAAAAGGAAACACTTTCATTCATTCTTTCATTATGTGCGAATCAAAATTCATAAAGTCACACGTACATGTTTTCCGACCCCAGTAAAAACATCTGAATGTGTACGTCTAACGACACATTGCACGCACAATTTCGTCGTGAACGTGACAGTTTACAGGAGAGTTGACACAGCGTGTCCCCTCACAACCGAGCTGCACGTTTGTGCCATCCTCACCTTCCCAAGGTAAATATGAAAAAAGCCAAAATCGTCGTATTTCGAAAAGGGGTTTCCTTGCAGCAAGAGAAATTGGTCATTTAATGGGACCAAAAGCTGTTTTAATTGTTATAAATATCTTGGTATTTATTTTCAACACGGCTTAGTTTTGTGGCTGCTTGTTTCAGATCTTGCAAACGGGAAAAATGCTCTTCTATGCTTCTGCAAAGATTGTACGTACTTAAGAATTTCACTTAAAGTATTGTTAAAGATATTTGATACTCAGGTGCAACCCATTGCCCCCTATGGTGCTGAATTGTGGGGATTGGGTGCTGCCGCTGTCCAATGGAAAAGTTCATTTGTATGCTCTAAAAAAAAAATTTTAGGCGTCCACGTTAAAACACCTAATGATTTATTTATGGAGATACTGGGCGTCATCCTACTTATATAAATTCGCGTGTGCAAATGTATCAGATACTGGCTGAAAAATATCACGGAGAATGATAATAGGTTACCTTTGAAAAGGCTTACAAAAAGTTATTCTGGTTAGATACCCCGTGGTAAATCCACGGGCGTCAGGTGTTCGTAAGATAAATAAATTTTAAAATGGGTTTTTGGATTTGTAGGGGTGAACCAGGGTGTCGAAAATGTGAAATGTTTTTGCAATTTTTTCGTCAAAGACTTATTGATAACAGATGGCAAAACTGGCATGAACATATTCAGGAAAGTGTAGGTTTTCATGGTACAGAACATTTAAGTCGTTTAATAATTGTGAAACGTAATCTATCACTTGATATTGACAGACATATTAAGAATTACATGACAAAGTTCAGATTTGGGGTTCAGATATTGCAGTACATCGTAAAAGGTATAATGGAGTTCAGGATGACAGTTTCATAGCCCACTATGTCAAAAGGTAAACGATGACGAACTACACTTTTTGTTCCTCTGCCTGCTCTCAGTGATCTACGGCAGGAATTTATTCCATCTAAATATTGTGCAAACCCATGTCAGTTCCGTATGAATCTATTAATAGATAAATAGATCTGCTACTGGTAAGCTGAAGCCCAGTTACTACCTTCACAGCTGAGTGCTGAAGCCGGAGGTGTTGGGCAACATGGCGCACTCTAATAAACCACAACACCACGCACTTTGCCCTATGATGATACGCGGAAACCGATTTAACCGAGATGGTGCTCGCCCTGTGAGGTCCCCCCAGGCAGGTGCAGTGCCGGGCTCTTGGCCTCAAAGGAGCCCACCCTCAGCTACTGGAGGTCCCTTCGTCTTGTCCTGTGGAGACAGGGGACAAGCAAGGAGAGCGACTGGCCAACAACCCAGAAAACACAGAAGACCCCCGACATCAACATCATGCAGTGGAATGCAGAAGGGGTCAGCAACAAGAAAGAAGAACTAAACACTTCCTTCATGAAAAAGCAAAAACATCTGCTGTATACGGGAAAACCTGAAAAGGGGGGGAAGCTTTTAAGATCAAGGCTCCCGGTTTTTCAAAGGGACAAAAAAAAGGGGGGAAAACAAAGGGAGGAGTAATGACAGGGTGAGAAATACCATCAACGCCTCCAAGAAAAGAAATTCACGGGTAAAGCTGAATACAAAATTCAAGGGGGGACCCAAAAGCCGATAAAAACATCGTCAATTTTACTCCCCCTGATGAAAAAGATGTTCCCTTGACACAATCCAGGCCCCCGCAGCGGTTCCTCATCACTGGGGGATTAACCCGGTCCCAAGTTGGGGTATAAAAAACTTGAAAACAGAGGAGAAGAAGTTGAAGTTTGGCAAGATGAACACCACCTCATTCTTGTCAATGCCCACTAAACACCTACCTTCTACTCCCGCCGCTGGCGCCCCACCACACTCCAAATTGGCTTTCTGCCCCCGACGACACCCACAAAAGTCAGAAGAAAGGTTGAAGAACCTTGGGCGTGACCACGCCCATTGTCCTTATATGCGTGCTAAAGACAAGGACACCCAAAAAATCCGGTGGAACTAAAAGAAGGAAAGGGGGCTTGTTCGACACCACCAACGAGTGCAAAAAATAGTAGTTAAAGGGAGAACATTAACAATTAGTCAAAAAATTCAACACCACGTTTCCCGGGGCACCCAAGGGAGTGCTCCCAAGGGGAGCAAAAAAAGACTCACCCCCTACTGGACGAGTGACTACAGAAACACATGATGCTCTCAAGAAGAAAGGGATAGGTGAACCGACCCCGCCAGGAGAAAAACACAAACCCCCCAAGAAAGAAAAGCAAAATTCTTGCGGCCCAATTAGAGAGAAAAAGAAGAATTTGGAAGAAAAAACAGCAACCCTAAAAAAGGGAAGACACAACAAAGCTTGGAAATTGACAAAGGCCTGAATAAAAAAAGCCCCAGTGGCCAAAAACACCCTATTGATGGGGAAAAACACACGTACGGGAAGGGCCGCAGCCAAAAACTTTGAAGAGTTTACGCTGCAGAGAGTAAATAAAACAAAAAACCCCAGCACCAGCAAAAGAGATCGACAAGAAAAAGGGGAAAAAAAGAGCGGGAAAAAAGAGGACCAGATGCCTGAACTAACATGTTGGGGGGAAAGAAAAAGGCCCCATTAAAAAGTGAAGAAAAAGAGTCTCCGGGACCTGAACCCAAACGAATGAAATGCTTCAAACTTAGGAAACTTCGGCTTCAAAAATTGCTGGAAAATTTTTAAATCTCGCTGGAAGAAAGGGCCCAGGTCCCACGTGCTGGAGAGAACCCAAAATATACCCACCCCAAAAACGTGGCAAGAAAAAAAAAAAGCCAAAGCTATCGTCCCATCATCTAACAAGTGTGTCTGTAAGCCCCGGAAAAGCTTATCAACCCAAAGCCTCAACTTTACCTGGGGACGGGATCATTGTCCCTAGCAGCTGGCTTCAGACAGTATAAAAGTACCGAAGACCAAACCAACACCCCCACAGGGCATAGAGGGTGCTTTCCCCGGGCCCAGAAGGCGCCCCGCGGTCTTATTGACTCAAAAACGTTTGAAGTGGAAAAACGGTCCCTGGTGAAGCTTCTG
>JAFLJL010017086.1:43337-45837 GCA_018398815.1 Conus ventricosus
ACTGACGTCAAGTTCACACGCTGCGCGCGCAGAGACAACTGCAGTGTGTGTGTTGTGCGAGTGAGTCGGTGTCTGACAAGCGAATGTGGGGGAAGCAATTTATTCCTCCCAGTCTGCGTGCTGCCTCAGTGTGTGTCCGTGTTCAGTGGCCAGAAACCAGCAACACAGCGGAGAGTCAACTGTGTAGATGGCCACCGAAATGGCTCGGTTAAGTCCAAGGAGTTCAATGAAACGGCGTTCGCGATAAAAACGATGGGAGTCGTAGGCCTACACGTTGACTGATTCAGAGCAGCTTCTCCCTCCAGCCGTTTTCAACGATTTTTGTGCTGTGACAGTTGGTGACTGTGCCTGCTCTGTCTGTCTTTATCCCACCACAATGGCTTCGGAGCGGAATAACATCGTCGAGGACTGGTTACGTTCTCTCAACCTCGTGCACTACACTCAGGCTTTCATCGATAAGGATACGATGATTTGGAAGTGTGCAAACAGATCGGCGAAGCCGATCTTGACGCTATCAACGTCCGGAAACCATCGCATCGCGAAAAGCTCTTGCACGCCGTCCAGGTTCTGAAGGAGGAAGGAGGAACCGCAGTTTACTTCACGCTGGAAGAAACCGAAGAGTCCGGAACTTCGCCCAGAACGAGCGTGAATATGGGGACAGGGGGAGGTGGAGGGGGGTTATTGCCCGGAGGGGAGGCTTCGCAAGTGAGTAGTAGAGCCAAACCTCTCAATTCGCTCAACGGAAATGACTGTACAGATTCAGCAAGTACTAAACCTGGAGGTACTGGTGCACAGGCAGAAAAAGACCCATCTTCAGGGCCCCCATTGTCCGTGACGAAAAAGCCGTCCACACCTCAGACTCCATCAGGGAAACCACCCATGGTCAAGGCTCTCACGGAACCCACCCTTCAGTTGTCCCCGACCCAGGCAGGTGGTGGAGGGGTGGTGGGAGGGGCGGACGGGGGGTTTGGGGTGGTGGTGGTGGTCTGAACGGAGCTACTCGGCGTATGGATGCTTACGATGTCGGCAAGTCGGCCTTGCTGACCTACACCCGGATTCAGCTGCGGAATATACTGAATGACAAACTGTACGAGGATGAGGTCTACCTGGCCAACCCGCCCTACACCACGCAGGTCAGTGTTACTCAATGTGGTGGTTGAGGGAGCAGAGAGTCTTTGTGTTGTGGTTCAAACATGTTGTTCTGTGCTATACAGTGTGTGAGGCTCAGGATACTGCTGTGATTATTAGTGTCTCCTCCCATTATCTCCCCATCTCACACCATGTTAACAATACAGTCATCATAATTGTTTATGTTTGTGTGTGTGTGTGTGTGTGTGTGTGTGTGTGTGTGTGTGTGTGTGTGTGTGTGAGAGAGAGAGAGAGAGAGAGAGAGAGAGAGAGAGAGAGAGAGAGAGAGAGAGAGCAAAGTATTCATCCATGGATGCATAATACATAATACATAAACATGTATGTACTTAAATTGTGTGTGTGTGTGTGTGTGTGTTGTGTGTGATTACACAGAACTTTATGAATCAGAACTTCTATCCAATGTTCCACTTTTGTGTTCCTAGCAGAGTCTGATCAAGTCAGCTGACATCATCAACCTCAGAACATAAAACTGTCATATCAAGTTGGCTGACTCAGATGGACTGACCATAACGACCTACATCTTTTAAACCGCTGACAGATTGTGTTGCAGACTCAGAGTGACTGACCATAACGACCTAGATCTTTTAAACTGCTGACAGATTGTGTCAAGTAGCCAACCATGTACTGGTTTGTACTCACACAGCTATGTCCATGTGTATCCCAGTACGACCAAATTAATCTTTTGATGGATAGAGACTTTGTGAATGGATTGTTGAATTTCTAACTTCTCCTATGGGGAAGGGGGTAGGGAGGGGTGGGGATGGGGGGGTGGGGGTGGGGGGGTTCAGGATGTCGCCAGCACTGCTTTCTCCTATGCTACCAGTATAAATTTTGCACTTTATGATGACTTACGCCACTTTCCTCTGTAGCCACTTAGAAATTTATCCAGGAGATCATGGGATCAGTTGTAAGTCTAGAAGTGACCAGTGTGGTTTCAAATTGTTTGTGACCGGTCAGTGCTGTGTAAGTTAGTCAAAATTGTGTAGTAAATGAACTTGATGATAATGATTGTAATTTACAAGTATTATGGTGAGCACTCAGAATGTTACCAGTGGTGTGGCTATGTTAGTTGTATGGTGAGCATTCAGAGTGTGACCAGTGTGTGTTGCTATGTTAGTTGTATGGTGAGCACTCAGAGTGTAACCAGTGCTGTGGCTATGTTAGTTGCGTGGTGAGCACTCAGAGTGTGACCAGTGGTGTGGCGTTGTCTGTGTTGTGTAACAGGAGAATCAATTACTGAAATAAGATCAGAGTACAACTTTATGTGGTCTCCCTCTAGAGCTCTCTCTTTGTCTCATCTGTCTGTCTCACTCTCTCTGTGTTGTCTTTGTCTTATTTCTGTCTGTCAGTC
>JAFLJL010017086.1:53337-67367 GCA_018398815.1 Conus ventricosus
CTCTCCCATCTCTTCTGTTTAGAACTCTCTGTCCCCAAGAACGCCACAAGAGAGAAACTGTCCAACACTTATAATATATCCCCTGCTCAGATGTGAAACCCAAAATTAACGATTATGTGAGAGACCTCTGGCAGGAGGATTGGAACACACAGACGAGTAACAAACTCTTTCAGATCCGTCCAAACCTTAAGGACTTCCTCCCATCCACGTCGGGGGTCGTAAAGAGGAAACGGTTCTGTGCCGGCTGCACACCGGCCATTCGTATTTTACCCATGCTTACCTTTTAAAGAGTGAAGAAGCTCCGTGGTGCATTCCATGTCATGCACCACTCACCATGAAACATGTTCTTTTAGAGTGTTGGGACTTGCACGATGTGAGACACAAACATTTTACAGCGGAGTCCATGAAGATCCTGTTCAGGGATGTCCCGCCTGATGTGATCCTTGAGTTTTTGAGAGAGATTAACATTTTTCATCTGATTTAAGATTTTACGGAAGAAAGATTTTTAACAAAGTTTCTGGTGCGTTTGTAGACGATGTCATTTAATGAGATGTATGAAAGTGGGTTTTTTTTTTTTTTTTTTTTTTTTTATATGACTGGTGAGTTGATTTTAACGTGGTGACAGCCCTGATATGGCCCTTTGCGGTCGGCTGGGCTCTAAGCAACATTATCTTATCTTATCTTATCCCCCCCCCTTCTCTCTCTCATCCATCCTCAGTGTGTGTGTGTGTGTGTGTGACTCTGTGTGTGTGTGTGTGTGTGTGTGTGTGTGTACATGTGTGTGTATGTGCCTGTGTGTTGTGTGTGTGTGTTGTGTGTGTGGGTGTGTGTGGAGAGAGAGAGAGAGAGAGAGAGAGAGAGAGAGAGAGAGACAGAGAGACAGAGGAGAGAGAGAGAGAGAGAGAGAGAGAGAGAGAGAGAGAGAGAGAGAGAGAGCAAGTCTGTGTGCATACATACAAATTAACATCTGTCTGCTTTTTTTTCTTTTCTTTTTTTTTTTTACACGGAAATAGAGGTATAAAATGTGTACATACTGATAGAATTTATTATTATTTTGCAAATTGAAAAGGATTGGATTCATTATGTTTTGTACATCTGTACATCAGAACAATGTACATGGTATGGAATCTATAGGTAGAAACTAGAATGGAGAACTTTTAAGTGTAAGATGGTTTTTGATTTTGAAAAGAAAATGTCTTAATTGTCAAGGTTCTCCAAACAAAGCAATAATTGTCAAGGTTCTCCAAACAAAGCAACATTAATTGTCAAGGTTCTCCAAACAAAGCAACATTAATTGTCAAGGTTCTCCAAACAAAGCAACATTAATTGTCAAAGTTCTCCAAACAAAGCAATATTAATTGTCAAGGCTCTCCAAACAAATTGCTCAACAGAAGATTCTCAGGCATTTATAATTTTTTTTGAAGGATGAAAAACCGTTGACCTTTTTTGTTTCAGTGTGCACATGGTATCGGCAATCACAAACAATCATTGGTGAAAAACCATTGACCTTTTGTTTCAGTGTGATGTTGGTATCGGCAGTCACAAACAATCATTTTGCTCGACACTTCCCCAACAGCTGAACAAGCTTGAGGTTCTCACCGAGGGGTGAAATTCGATTCACATTCGACTGTTCCTAGAACAGGAAAGTGCTGCTCTCCCATGATGAAGCCAAATTTGGCAGCTCTGTGAGCTCCAGAGACGCCAGCTGGTTTGGCTTTGGCGGAAACCAGTTAATGTGGAGAGACCAGAGGTGGTCAGGGCAGGCGGAGGTGCATTGCATTGGAGGGGTAGCAAGAGACCCCAGGTGAATTACATACATGTGTAAATTTATCCCCTTACCATGGTCTGGATCCTGAGAGTTTGCGGACTACATGTCAATGATGAGGAGCGACCTGTTGCTGTACATACCTATTGTTTGTCTGGCAGGGATGTACGTCTTGCTGTACAGGTGAACTATTGTTTGTCTGGCAGGGATGTACATCTTGCTGTGTATGTGAACTATTGTTTGTCTGGCAGTGAGATATCTTGCTGTACATGTATGTGAACAATTGTTTGTCTGGCAGGGATGTACATCTTGCTGTGAACTATTGTTTGTCTGGCAGTGAGATATCTTGCTGTACAAGTATGTGAACTATTGTTTGTCTGGCAGGGATGTACATCTTGCTGTGCATATATGTGAACTATTGTTTGTCTGGCAGCAAGATATCTTGCTGTACATGTATGTGAGCTGTTGTTTGTCTGGCAGGGATGTACGTCTTGCTGTGCCGTTGTGTTCAGAAGGACCCTTGGTTTACAGGGCAGAGAGACCAGAGTTTCAGACAGTCGGCACCTCTGCAACATTTTCACATACATGTATTGAAATGTTCAAATGGCGCATCACATATCATGCTTGTGGGCCTGTTGCGACAGTGACGAGATGGGAACCGTCCTTCCCTTTCTGTCATTGGATCTTGTGATGGGTGAATCCGAAGAACAATTCATGCCTGTCCAGGTGTTCACAGCTCATTCTGAGCTGTTTATGATCAGCTTTCGATCGATGTGGAATCGAAACGTTATGAGAGTTACCCCAGACTTCAGGAAGAATAGTGTGGCATCGTATGTTTTACTGCCAGTAATAGCTGACACATACTGTACTGTGCAATCGGCAGATAGACAATACCATCGAACATGAACACACACAGTGACACACACATACTCTACACACCCACACACACACAGACACACATAACACACACACACACCACACACACACACACACACACACACACACACACACACACACACACATACACACAGCCCTGATGTGGCCCTTTGCGTCGGCTGGGCTATAAGCAACATTATCTTCACACACACACACACACACCACAACACCCCACACACATGCACATGCTCTGTGAACACACGCATGCACGCACGCATGTTCATGTACCGTGATAGTCTACGAACACACAGTGCACAGTTTGAAATCATCAGTCAAAGGAAATTATAGATCATGCTTACTGTTGTTAACTAGTGTCTCCACAGATTGTGCTGCCAGGGACATGTGTCCCATTGTAACTGAGAAACAAATCTGAAGCTCTGGGGACTGTACAGTGTGTAATATCTGTACAGTGTGTAGAGTGTACAGTGTGTAATATCTGTACAGTGTGTAATATTTGTGCAGTGTGTAATATCTGTACAGTGTGTAATATCTGTACAGTGTGTAAATATAAATCTGTACAGTGTGTATATCTGTACAGTGTGTAATATCTGTACAGTGTGTAAATACCTGTATGGTGTGTAATATCTGTACAGTGTGTAATATCTCTACAGTATGTAATATGAAGATAAACCCCATGCTGAATGTAAACTGAAGGAATATAGTATTTGGTGTGCATGTAGTAAACTTTTCAGGGAGAGCACTTAACCACAAATATGTAGTGGAGAGACCTCTTGTGGCACAGAGATAATTTATTACCAGAGAGACCCCGCTTGAGGTGTGGGTAAACAGTACAGAATCCCTTATTATACCTCCAGAGATGCCATTGCTGTCTACCATAAAGACAGCAATCCTACATACCTCCAGAGATGCCTTGCTGTCTGCCATAAAGACAGCAATCCCTTTATTGTACCTCCAGAGATGCCTTGCTGTCTGCCTTAAAGACACACAGCAATCCCTTTATTTTACCTCCAGAGATGCCTTGCTGTCTGCCATAAAGACGCACAGCAATCCTTTATTGTACCTCCAGAGATGCCTTGCTGTCTGCCATAAAGACAGCAATCCCTTTATTGTACCTCCAGAAATGCCTTGCTGTCTGCCATAAGACACAGCAATCCCTTTATTGTACCTCCAGAGATGCCTTCTGTCTACCATAAAGACACAGCAATCCCTTTATATTTTACCTCCAGAGATGCCTTGCTGTCTGCGATTAAAGACAGCAATCCCTTTATTGTACCTCAGAGATGCCTTGCTGTCTGCCATAAAGACAGCAATCCTTTATTGTACCTCCAGAGATGCCTTGCTGTCTGCCATAAAGACAACAGTCCTTTATTGACCTCCAGAGATGCCTTGCTGTCTGCCATAAAGACACAGCAATCCTTTATTGTACCTCCAGAGATGCCTTGCTGTCTGCCATAAAGACACAGCATCCTTTATTGTACCTCCAGAGATGCCTGCTGTCTGCCATAAAGACACAGCAATCCCTTTATGTACCTCCAGAGATGCCTTGCTGTCTACCATAAAGACACAGCAATCCCTTATTTTACCTCTAGAGATGCCTGCTGTCTGCCATAAAGACGCAATCCCTTTATTGTACCTCTAGAGATGCCTGCTGACTGCCATAAAGACAGCAATCCTTTATTGTACCTCCAAGATGCCTTGCTGTCTGCCATAAAGACAGCAGTCCTTTATTGTACCTCCTGAGATGCCTTGCTGTCTGCCATAAAGACACAGCCATCCTTTATTGTACCTCCAGAGATGCCTTGCTGTCTGCCATAAAGACACAGCAATCCCTTTATTGTACCTCCAGAGATGCCTTGCTGTCTGCCATAAGACACAGCAATCCTTTATTGTACCTCCAGAGATGCCTTGCTGTCTGCCATAAAGACGCAATCCCTTATTATACCTCCAGAGATGCCTTGCTGTCTACCATAAAGACAGCAATCCTTTATTATACCTCCAGAGATGCCTTGCTGTCTACCATAAAGACACAGCAATACCCTTTATATGTACCTCCAGAGATGCCTTGCTGTCTGCCATAAAGACACAGCAATCCTTTATTGTACCTCCAGAGATGCCATGCTGTCTGCCATAAAGACACAGCAATCCCTTTATTGTACCTCCAGAAATGCCTTGCTGTCTACCATAAAGATACAGCAATCCTTTATTGTACCTCCAGAAATGCCTTGTTGTCTGCCAAAAGACACAGCAATCCCTTTATTGTACCTCAGAAATGCTTTGTTGTCTGCCATAAGATACAGCAATCCTTTATTGTACCTCCAGAAATGCCTTGTTGTCTGCCATAAAGACACAGCAATCCCTTTATTTTACCTCCAGCAAATGCTTGTTGTCTGCCATAAGGACAGCAATCCCTTATTATACCTCCAGAATGCTTGTTTCTGCCATAAAGACACAGCAATCCTTTATTTTACCTCCAGAAATGCCTTGTTGTCTGCCATAAAGACACAGCAATCCCTTTATTTACCTCCAGAAATGCCTTGTTGTCTGCCAAAAAGACACAGCAATCCCTTTAATGTACCTCCAGAAATGCCTTGTTGTCTGCCATAAAGACACAGCAATCCCCTTTATTTTACCTCCAGAAATGCCTTGTTGTCTGCCATAAGACAGCAATCCCTTTATTTACCTCCAGAAATGCCTTGTTGTCTGCCATAAAGACACAGCAATCCCTTTATTTTACCTCCAGAGATGCCTTGTTGTCTGCCATAAAGACACAGCAATCCTTTATTGTACCTCCAGAGATGCCTTGTTGTCTGCCATAAAGACACAGCAATCCCTTTATATACATCCAGAAATGCCTTGTCTGCCATAAAGACACACAGCAATCCCTTTATTGTACCTCCAGAAATGCCTTGTTGTCTGCCATAAAGACACAGCAGATCCTTTATTGTACCTCCAGAGAGTCCTTGCTGTCTGCCATAAAGACACAGCAATCCCTTTATTGTACCTCCAAGATGCCTTGCTGTCTGCCATAAGACACAGCAATCCCTTTATGTACCTCCAGAGATGCCTCGCTGTCTGCCATAAATACACAGCAGTCCTTTATTGTACCTCCAGAGATGCCTTGCTGTCTGCCATAAGACACAGCAATCCCTTTATTGTACCTCCAGAAATGCCTTGCTGTCTGCCATAAAGACACACAGCAATCCTTTATGTACCTCCAGAGATGCCTTACTGTCTGCCATAAAGACACACAGCAGTCCATTCATTGTACCTCCAGAGAGATGCCTTGCTGTCTGCCATAAACTGATAAGGACACACAGCAATCCCTTTATTGTACCTCCAGAGATGCCTTGCTGTCTGCCATAAAGACACAGCAATCCCTTTATTGTACCTCCAGAGATGCCTTGCTGTCTGCCATAAAGACACACAGCAATCCTTTATTGTACCTCCAGAGATGCCTTGCTGTCTGCATAAAGACACAGCACTCCTTTATTGTACCTCCAGAGATCTTGCTGCTGCCATAAAGACACACAGCAATCCCTTTATTGTACCTCCAGAGATGCCTTGCTGCTGCCATAAAGACACAGCAGTTCCTTTATGTACCTCCAGAGATGCCTTGCTGTCTGCCATAAAGACACACAGCAATCCTTTATTGTACCTCCAGAGATGCCTTGCTGTCTGCCATAAAGACAAGCAATCCTTTATTGTACCTCCAGAGATGCCTTGCTGTCTGCCATAAAGACAGCAGTCCTTTTATTGTACTCCAGAATGCCTTGCTGTCTGCCATAAAGACACACAGCAATCCTTTATTGTACCTCCAGAGATGCTTGCTGTCTGCCATAAAGACACACTGTAAGAGGGACCCCCTGCAGCTGTGCCCAGTCCTTCCCTGGTCAGTCATCTGTCTGGTGATTGAACTGTCGTCTGTCTGTTGATTGAACTGTCATCTGTCTGGTGATTGAACTGTCATCTGTCTGGTGATCGAACTGTCATCTGTCTGGTGATTGAACTGGAAGCCCAGAGGGGCCAGTGGTCAGTGGTTTCCTGTGGAGTTGATGGTTGAGAGTTTGAATTCTTCTCCTTCTTGGTGCACTGACGAAGGCTGCTGTGTGGTGGAGGCCCTCCAGAGATCCATAGAACTTCTCCCATGTCATGTGTCGGCAGGCCAGGTCTCTGCTCTTAGCTTTGGGACACTCCTGCAGGAAGTGTTTCCACTGTCATTGGGGCTGTACCGCGTGGGCACCCTAAAGACTTGCCAGTGTGAATTTTGTGACCACGTGATGTTTGATTCTTCTACAGTACTGGGTGGTTGGTGATGTAAGCAGCATTCTGTGTGCGCTTTCTTTACACTTCTACAGCACTGGTTGATCATGGTGATGTAAGCAGTATTCTGTGTGCGCTCTCTTTAACACTTCTCAGTACTGGGTGATTGGTGATGTAAGCACATTCTGTGTGCGCTCTCTTTACACTTCTACAGTACTGGGTGATTGGTGATGTAAGCAGCATCTGTGTGCGCTCTCTTTACACTTCTACAGTACTGGGTGATTGGTGATGTAACTGTAAGCAGATTCTGTGTGCGCTCTCTTACACTTCTACAGTACTGGGTGTTGTGATGTAAGCAGCGCTCTCTTTACACTTTACAGTACTGGGTGATATGTGATGTAAGCAGTATTCTGTGTGCGCTCTCTTTACACTTCTACAGTACTGGGTATCAATTGGTGATGTAAGCAGCATTCTGTGTGCGCTCTCTTTACACTTCTACAGTTCTGGGTGGTTGGTGATGTAAGCAGTATTCTGTGTGCGCTCTATTTACACTTCTACAGTACTGGGTGATTGGTGATGTAATCAGCATTCTGTGTCCGCTCTCTTTACACTTCTACAGTACTAGGTATCAATTGGTGATGTAAGCAGCATTCTGTGTGCGCTCTCTTTACACTTCTACAGTACATGGTGATTGGTGATGTGAAGCAGCATTCTGTGTGCGCTCTCTTTACACTTCTACAGTACTGGGTGATTGGTGATGTAAGCAGCATTCTGTGTGCGCTCTCTTTACACTTCTACAGTACTGGGTATCAATTGGTGATGTAAGCAGTATTCTGTGTGCGCTCTCTTTATACTTCTACAGTACTGGGTGATTGGTGATGTAAGCAGTATTCTGTGCGCTCTCTTTACACTTCTACAGTACTGGGTGATTGGTGATGTAAGCAGTATTCTCTGTGCGCTCTCTTTACACTTCTACAGTACTTAGTATCAATTGGTGATGTAAGCAGCAGATATTGTTGGAACATATACATTCAGATGCTTCTGTCTATTCTGCTGAACTTACTGCTCTAGTACTGGCTTTGAAGATAATCTCCCATTCTTCGAGGAGGGACTTTCTGGTTCTGTCGGATTCGCTGTCAGCTTTGGAGGGCCCTAGCTGGCCGCAACCTTCAGCATCCAGAACTTTTACTTTTTTTTGAACTTTTTAGCAAGTTGAAGGCGGACGGTTACAACATTACTCTTGCTTGGGTTCCTGGCCATGTTGGCATCGGCGGGAACGAAATGGTTGATCGTTTAGCCAAGAACGCCACAAGAGAGAAACTGTCCAACATTTATATCCCCTGTTCAGATGTGAAACCCAAAATTAACGATTATGTGAGAGACCTCTGGCAGGAGGATTGGAACACACAGACGAGTAACAAACTCTTTCAGATCCGTCCAAACCTTAAGGACTTCCTCCCATCTACGTCGGGTGGTCGTAAAGAGGAAACGGTTCTGTGCCGGCTGCACACCGGCCATTCGTATTTTACCCATTCTTACCTTTTAAAGAGTGAAGAAGCTCCGTGGTGCATTCCATGTCATGCACCACTCACCATGAAACATGTTCTTTTAGAGTGTTGGACTTGCACGATGTGAGACACAAACATTTTACAGCGGAGTCCATGAAGATCCTGTTCAGGGATGTCCCGCCTGACGTGATCCTTGGGTTTTTGAGAGAAATTAACATTTTTCATCTGATTTGAGATTTTACGGAAGAAGGATTTTTAACAAAGTTTCTGGTTCGTTTGTAGACGATGTCATTTAACGAGGTGTGTGAAAGTTTTTTTTTTTTTTTTAAGATGGGGTTGTTTTGTTTTTTTTAAGTGCTGGTTAGATTATTATTACATCTGTGTGACAGCCCTATGTAGGCACTCTCGTCGGTCATGGCTATTAAGCAACGGTTTTCTTTATTCTGTATCATTATTCGTTGTGTGCGCTCTCTTTAACTTCTACAGTACTGGGTATCAATTGGTGATGTAAGCAGTATTCTGTGTGGCTCTCTTTACACTTCTACAGTATGGGTTCAATTGGTGATGTAAGCAGTATTCTGTGTGCGCTCTCTTTACTACTTCTACAGTACTGGGTGATTGGTGATGTAAGCAGCATTCTGTGTGGCTCTCTTACACTTCTACAGTACTGGGTATCAATTGGTGATGTAAGCAGTATTCTGTGTGCGCTCTCTTTACACTTCTACAGTACTGGGTATCAATTGGTGATGTAAGCAGCATTCTGTGTGCGCTCTCTTTACACTTCTACAGTACTGGGTTATTGGTGATGTAAGCAGTATTCTGTGTGCCTCTCTTTACACTTCTACAGTACTGGGTATCAATTGGTGATGTAAGCAGCATTCTGTGTGCGCTCTCTTTACACTTCTACAGTACTGGGTATGCATTGGTGATGTAAGCAGTATTCTGTGTGCGCTCTCTTTACACTTTCAGTACTGGGTGATTGGTGATGTAAGCAGCATTCTGTGTGCGCTCTCTTTACACTTTACAGTACTGGGTATCAATTGGTGATGTAAGCAGTATTCTGTGTGCGCTCTCTTTACACTTGTACAGTACTGGGTATCAATTGGTGATGTAAGCAGCATTCTGTGTGCGCTCTCTTTACACTTTACAGTACTGGGTATCAATTGGTGATGTAAGCAGTATTCTGTGTGCGCTCTCTTTACACTTCTACAGTACTGGGTACATTGGTGATGTAAGCAGTATTCTGTGTGCGCTCTCTTTACACTTCTACAGTACTGGGTGATTGGTGATGTAAGCAGCATTCTGTGTGCGCTCTCTTTACACTTCTACAGTACTGGGTGATTGGTGATGTAAGCAGTATTCTGTGTGCGCTCTCTTTACACTTCTACAGTACTGGGTGATTGGTGATGTAAGCAGCATATGTGTGCGTCTCTTTAACTTCTACAGTACTGGGTGATTGGTGATGTAAGCAGTATTCTGTGTGCGCTCTCTTTACACTTATACAGTACTGGGTGATTGGTGATGTAAGCAGCATTATGTGTGCGCTCTCTTTATACTTCTACAGTACTGGGTTATTTGGTGATTAAGCAGTATTCTGTGTGCACTCTCTTTACACTTCTACAGTACTGGGTATTTGGTGATGTAAGCAGCATTCTGTGTGCGCTCTCTTTATACTTCTATAGTACTGGTTCAATTGGTGATTTAAGCAGTATTCTGTGTGCGCTCTCTTTATACTTCTACAGTACTGGGTTCAATTGGTGATGTAAGCAGTATTCTGTGTGCGCTCTCTTTATACTTCTACAGTACTGGTGATTGGTGATTAAACAGATTCTGTGTGCGCTCTCTTTAACTTCTACAGTACTGGGTGATTGGTGATGTAAGCAGCTTCTGTGTGCGCTCTCTTTACACTTCTACAGTACATGGTATTGGTGATGTGAAGCAGCATTCTGTGTGCGCTCTCTTTACACTTCTACAGTACTGGGTGATTGGTGATGTAAGCAGTCATTCTGTGTGCGCTCTCTTTACACTTCTACAGTACTGGGTATAATTGGTGATGTAAGCAGTATTCTGTGTGCGCTCTCTTTACTTCTACAGTACTGAGGTGATTGGTGATGTAAGCAGTATTCTGTGTGCGCTCTCTTTACACTTCTACAGTACTGGTGAATTGGTGATGTAAGCAGTATTCTCTGTGCGCTCTCTTTACACTTCTACAGTACTTAGTATCAATTGGTGATGTAAGCAGATTCTGTGTGCGCTCTCTTTACACTTCTACAGTACTGGGTATCATTGGTGATGTAAGCAGTATTCTGTGTGCGCTTCTTTACACTTCTACAGTATGGGTGTCAATTGGTGATGTAAGCAGTATTCTGTGTGCGCTCTCTTTAACTTCTACAGTACTGGGTAATTGGTGATGTAAGCAGCATTCTGTGTGGCTCTCTTTACTACTTCTACAGTACTGGGTATCATTGGTGATGTAAGCAGTATTCTGTGTGCGCTCTCTTTACACTTCTACAGTAATGGTATAATTGGTGATGTAAGCAGCATTCTGTGTGCGCTCTCTTTATACTTCTACAGTACTGGGTGATTGGTGATGTAAGCAGTATTCTGTGTGCCTCTCTTTACACTTCTACAGTAATGAGTGATTGGTGATGTAAGCAGCATTCTGTGTGCGCTCTCTTTACACTTGTACAGTTCTGGGTGATTGGTGATGTAAGCAGTATTCTGTGTGCGCTCTCTTTACACTTCTACAGTACTGAGTGATTGGTGATGTAAGCAGCTCATTCATTTGGAGTTATGGCGTCTGTTTATTTTATCAAGGGAGTGAGAGTTACCCTACTTGTTCTTAAGTACTCTTAACCCCAGCACACCATGATCTGACTCAGCAGATGTGGTATAGTGCAAGTGGACTACTAACCAGTGCACATGCACTGAAACCTCTCTGATTATTTGAACCAAAACCCAAAGACCTCTTCGTAGGTGGCTGTTGACTCGATGTGTTAATGTTGGTGAGCGGCCAAATCAAAATGTCTGATAAGGACATTGGGGCGGGTGTGACATTCCAGCATTGTGCAGTGTTTGTGTGTTTGAGCGCATGTGTGCCTCCTCTGAACCAAGTGTGTTCTCCCATACCCATGGATTATTGTCTGTACTCATCCTGTGAATCCAGTGTGTTCTCCCATACCATGGATTATTGTCTGTACACATCCTATGAATCCAGTGTGTTCTGTCATACCCATGGATTATTGTCTGTACTCATCCTCTGAATCCAGTGTGTTCTGTCATACCATGGATTATTGTCTGTACACATCCTCTGAATCCACTGTGTTCTCCCATACCCATGGAGTTTTGTCTGTACTCATCCTATGATTTCATGTTTTTCCCTCTGTGTGATTATAATTCTCGGTTTGTACTCATGCTGTGATTTCATGTTTTTTCCCTCTGTGTGATTATAATTCCTAGTTTAGTTTGTATGTTCTTGACGAGAAAGCCGTAGAATTTTGGATTTTAGAAATTATTTTGCTCTCCTATAGAAGTTTGTCATCATCTGCAACACAGACAGAAACAGAGTGACGTTGTTTCCTTCCTGGAGGTGTAATGTCATTTTTTAGCTGTTTTGAGGCAGATGTCAGGTGCTTTAGTTCCATGGAGGAGTGACACACACACATACACACACACACAACCACGCACGCACGCGCTCACACACACACACACACACACACACACACACACACACACACACACACACACACACACACACACACACACAAGCACATCCACTCTTGCACACACACACACATGCACACGTGTGCACACACACACACACACACACACACACACACACACACACACACACACACACACAACACATGCACATCCACTCTTGCACACACACACACACACACACACACACACACACACACACACACACACACACACACACACCAGGTCTGTGGGGAGAAATGAGTCACCTCCCCTCACACTCATCCCTGCAGGTTCTTGTGTGCCGTGTGCGTGCCCCCCCCCCCCTCCCCCCTTCCAAAGGAAGAAGGTGACAATCATCTGTGTCAGTGTGTGTGCATAGGAATGATGGCTGACTGCACGGGTCTCCCTTCTCCAGGGCCCTGAGTTCAAGTCTCTTGAGGCTGAGCTGTCTGTGTTTGCCTGCCTGTCTGTCTGCAGACAGGTCTGCCTCTAGCTCCGAGCTTCAGCTCTCTCCACCTCATGACTGGGGGCGGTGTGTGTTCATGTGTGTGTGGTGTGCACGTGGGGGCGGTGTGTGTTCATGTGTGTGTGGTGTGCACGTGGGGGCGGTGTGTGTTCATGTGTGTGTGGTGTGCACGTGGGGGCGGTGTGTGTTCATGAGTGTGTGGTGTGCACGTGGGGGCGGTGTGTGTTCATGTGTGTGTGGTGTGCACGTGGGGGCGGTGTGTTCATGTGTGTGTGGTGTGCACGTGGGGGCGGTGTGTGTTCATGTGTGTGTGGTGTGCACGTGGGGGCGTGTGTGTTCATGTGTGTGTGGTGTGCATGTAGGGGCGGTGTGTGTTCATGTGCGTGTGGTGTGCACGTCATGGCGGTGTGTGTTCATGTGTGTGTCACGTGCACGTGGGGCGGTGTGTGTTCATGTGCGTGTGGTGTGCACGTGGGGGCGGTGTGTGTTCATGTGCATGTGGTGTGCACGTCATGGCGGTGTGTGTTCATGTGTGTGTGGTGTGCACGTGGGGGCGGTGTGTGTTCATGTGTGTGTGGTGTGCACATGGGGCGGTGTGTTTTTATGTGTGTGTGATGTGCACGTGGGGCGGTGTGTGTTCATGTGTGTGTGGTGTGCACGTGGGGGCGGTGTGTGTTCATGTGTGTGTGGTGTGCACGTCATGGCGGTGTGTTCATGTGTGTGTGGTGTGCACGTTGGGGCGGTGTGTGTTCATGTGTGTGTGGTGTGCACGTGGGGGCGGTGTGTGTTCATGTGTGTGTGGTGTGCACGTGGGGGCGGTGTGTTCATGTGTGTGTGTGGTGTGCATGTGGGGGCGGTGTGTGTGTGGTGTGCACGTGGGGGCGGTGTGTGTTCATGTGTGTGTGGTGTGCACGTGGGGGCGGTGTGTGTTCATGTGTGTGTGGTGTGCACGTGGGGGCGGTGTGTGTTCATGTGTGTGTGGTGTACACGTCATGGCGGTGTGTGTTCATGTGTGTGTGGTGTGCACGTGGGGGCGGTGTGTGTTCATGTGTGTGTGGTGTGCACGTGGGGGCGGTGTGTGTTCATGTGTGTGTGGTGTGCACGTGGGGGCGGTGTGTTCATGTGTGTGTGTGGTGTGCATGTGGGGGCGTGTGTGTTCACGTGTGTGTGGTGTGCACGTGGGGGCGGTGTGTGTTCATGTGTGTGTGGTGTGGTGTGTGCATGTGTGAAGTGGAGACCTGACTTTCATTTCGTTTGAAGAAAATTGTTAGTTTAACATTAACAAGTCTTAATCGTAGAGATGTGGTCTTAGTTGTTGTGAATCAAGAATTTGATTGAAATAGAAATCCCTTTTTTTAAAGAAATTTTTTTTAGTAACCTTACACATGATACAGTCAGTTACACAAGTTATTTTGTTGGCATTGTCACTCTG
>JAFLJL010017087.1:10000-14317 GCA_018398815.1 Conus ventricosus
TGGTGGCTGTGTAGGTAAGTAATGTCGCTTATAGCCCAACCGACCACAAAGGGCCACATCTGGGCTGTACTGGCTGTGTAAAGAAATGCCAGAATGAGTGGTGGGAGTCATTAACGTCACTCGCTCCTTAGGGGGTAGGATGAAGGGAAGGGTGAAGGGGTTGGGGTGGGGAGAGGAGGGTGTCACGACAAGGATCAAACTCCTTTCTCCGATGCTTTGCAGAGCACAGGACACTGACCAGGTGATTGAGGAGAGCTGGTTCTAATCTGTCGTTGGATCGATCTGAACAGAGGAAAAGTCGGTTCTGATAGGTGATTTGAAGTCTTTGTTTCTCACAGGTCATCCAAAACCAGTCTTCATTAGAATTGGAAAGAGACTGTCAACTACTCATTAAGTTCATTCCCACAAGTCAGAGTCTAATCGCTTTTTAATCTCATTCTGCTCTCCTCCCGCATCCCTCCAAACGCCGATTGTTTGTAGCTGATGAAGTCGACAGTTCAAGATACATGGTGCACCACAGCCAGTCAACAGACATATTATATTCTTACATGCTGATATACTGACAGGCATGTGTAGGATTGGGGAGGGGAGTGGTGGGAATGACATTGTTCAAAGTACGTTAGTCACTCCCAGATTAGTACTAGAAGTGCCATTGGGGAGTGAGCATGATAGTAATGGCGAAACAGGAAAGAAAGTAGCTTCTGCAGCACCCTGACTGCAACAGAAGAGATGCCTCTTACTCTTCCCAGAGAAGACAGACACCATTCTGAGACCAAGGACAGGACCCTGCAGATTAGACGTCACGTTTTCACAAAGTTCCACCGTGGTGATTTTCCGCATTGTCCCTGTGGCACATCTCCTATAACAGTGGAACCCTTCCTCCAGGACTTCCAACACACCACAACCTTAGAATAGAAATCTGGAATGCTGATAAGGTGAAGAGGGACAGGCTTCTGCCCCACCCCCTTTCTACCCTGAAGAGTCTCTGACACCTGCAATATCTCTGAGTCAGTGTCTGAGGAGCCAATGATGAAGAAGAATTAGCAGGATCTAGTGTTTCTTCCATGTAGGTGCCAGCAACACAATAAAGGAGGCACTTCTCGCTGTTCTATCCATTTGAGAACGCTGCTTGTGTCGATAAATGGTTCACATTCTCAACTGACTCTGTTTCTGTAAGACAAGTTATTGTATGAAATGCACAAAAACTGACTTTGGAGGGGGAGAGGAAGCAGCAGAAACAAATACAACTTTATATGAAAAACAAACACTAAACAGAAAGCACTCAATATTGAAAAAGTAAACAACGTTAAATGTTTGCTGGAACTAAGAAAAGTCATTACAGAAAATAACCATTGCTGTATAAGAGGGTTTGAAAGTTGGCACGCAGGTGGGCATAACTTAAGCCCCCACCTAACACCACCATCAGAAAACTGCGTTCGCCTGACAGGGAGGGGAGAAGGAGATGGGGGATGGAAGGGGATATGCTGGGGAGAAGGCCGATGCATTGCTGCAGCGGTCAGTACAAGGAGAGGGGCAGGAAATGAGAGAGGAGCAATCTAATGCAATGGGGAAAGGGATGGAAAAAGGGCGCAGAAGCAGAAAGAGTAAATAGCTGTGGGTGGTCAGGGAGACGTGGAAGGGTGGGATACGGGTGGGGGGGGGGGGGGGAAGGAAGGGCATCCGAGGTACCTGGTAAACTGAAAGAGGGCACTGGAGAAGGGCAGGGAAGTATAGCGTTTTGGGCGGAGACGTTGAAGGAGGGATACGGTACCATTGCAAATTGTTTTCCCTTCACCCTCTGGGAAGGTCTGGTATTGATCCTTTTCTTCTGTCTGCCCCGTCTCCTGCCTATCTATCTGTCCTGGTGGCTATCCTCATGTTCTCCCTTCTCTCTCTCGTCTGTCTGTCTGTCTGTCTGTCTGCTGTCTGTCCTGCTATCTTCTGTCTGGATGGCCCACCTCACTCCCTTCTTCTCTCTTCTGTCTGTCTGTCTGCTATCTTCTGTCTGTCTCTTCTGTCTGTCTGTCTGTCTGTTCTCTGCCTATCTATCTGTCTGGATGCCCACCTCACTCCCTTCTCTGTCTGTCTGTCTGTCTGTCTGTCTGTCTGTCTGTCTGTCTGTCTGTCCTCTCGCTCCTCTGTCTCTCTTCTCTCTTCCTGTCTCTCTTCTCTCTCTTCTGTCTTTCCTCACTCATCTCTCTCTTCTCTCTCTGTCTGTCTGCCTTTCTGGAAGCTGGTTAGAATGGATGGCACCTTCACTATCCTTTCTGCGTGCTGTCGTGTCTGTTCCATCTCGTTCTCTCCTCTCTCTTTCTGTTTGTGTTTCTCTTCTCTGTCTGCTTCTGTCTGTCTCTTCTCTGTCTGCCCTGTCTCTCTCTGTCTGTCTTCTTCTCTCTCTCTCTTCCTCTCTCTCTCTTCTCTCTCTCTCTCTCTCTCTCTCTCCTCTTTTACAATATGGATTTTCTTTCTCAGGAAGACTCGGTTATGTATATTTGAACAGAGTTTATAGTGCCTTCGTATTGGCCTTTTGCAACATGCAAATAAATGATGTTCATCGTGACTATTCATCTCTTTCTCTTCCCTTCCTTTTTTGTTTGTGGTTTTTCTTTGTTTGTCTAAGTCTGCTGATTGTCTTTGTCGTATCTCTTGTTTCTGATTGTCTGTCGTTTCTCTCTCTCTCTCTCTCTCTCTCTCTCTCTCTCTCTTCTCTCTCTCTCTCTCTCTCTCTCTGTCTCGTCTCTCTCTCCACCCACCCTCTCTCTGTATCTTCATCTCTCATTCTTTGGAAGTAAAGACTGACAGGCACCAGAGAGATCTCAGTTCATTCCAGTCGTTAACCTTTCATAGTAGCAGCAGCTGTGGCAGCAGCCGGGATGGTGGTACTGAAAGTGACAATGATATGTTGTGTGTTTGTTCTTCTTCCCTTCCTTTCTTCCATCTGGAAACTGCTGACATTTAGTGTTGTTGACACTGATGGTAATTGTAAGATGGTTCTTTGTTTGGGGAACAAAAGCGTGTCGCTTAGTGTACGTGTTCGTATCGCTGGGTTAGTATGTGGACATGGTGGCGTCATCCAGTGGGAGGTGCTCAGTCATGCTGGCTCCATGACAAAGCAATAATTGTTGTCGGTAGCGAGCTAAGTAGGTGGTGTTCTCTGTATGTTTTCTGGATCAGAGTAGGCATGACTGAACGCCGCGAAAGTGACTCGGCAGCCGTGTAGTGTCTCCTTTGTTGAGTTGTCTCATAACGACCTGATATTGATCCCCCTCCTCCCTCTATCCTGCAGGATTGCTGTTGCTGGAGACAAGCCTGGATGTAGCTATGTCAAAGGGAGCTGACATGGACGGCGTGGGCGTGACGTCATTGAGAACACACGAAAGATAAGACAAAACCCTGAAAAAGAAGGAAACGGGTAACCATCACAGAACAACATTATTTTTCTACCCGCAGCGTGCAACACGCAATGTAAGAAGGACAAGGAAGTATCCTATTAGCATCTGAAGAATCAATCTCTGTTCCTACCTGACGAGGACGACTGTGGAAAAGAAGCAACACTTTGTTCACGCCAAGCTCTGGAGAGAAAAAAGAAGCCTTAAAAGTCTAACACAGCGTTCACGTCAAGCTCTGGAGAGAAAAAAGAAGCCTTAAAAGTCACACAGCAGACTCTGCAGTTTCAGAGATGAGATTTCTTGGTCGCGGTGTTCAGTTTAGTTAGAGTCTTTTTCCTCTCATTGATTGAAACTTGATTTGAACCAAAAATCGCGCATATCCGTTTATAGCAGTTTCTATTATCTTTGCGTAGGAGTCGTCATTAAATCTTTTTTGTACCCTTCGTACGTGCGCATTAGTTGCGTCAAATGACAGCTAAATCACAGAATTAGAAGGGGGGGGGGGGGGGGGGGGGGGGGGCTGTAACAGAAATAGAGAAGCGAAAATAAAAGTCTTTTATTTTCTTTCTGTTGAAGACAGTATAAAGGTAGACGTGTAAAGATGAGAAATAAGTTTGGATCGGAATAAGATTATCACAGTAAAAAAAAAATTGTCTTTCAATCTAAAAGAAAAACAATGAAAGCGTAAAGAATACCAAAAAGTTAGACGGTTCCAGCAACAACAGCAATAATAAGAAATCGTATTTGTAAGGCGCAGTACCTGGCATTGAGAACTCCACGCACTTTGAGATCAATAGAAAGACAGCCAATAGCGTAGCGAGCGTCTGTTAAAAAGAAACCACACAAGCTGAAGACGGACGGGAGTGTGTTGTGTGTGGTGGGAGGGGTGGTGGGGGGGGGGGGGGGGGGGGGGGGGGGGGGGGGGGGG
>JAFLJL010017088.1:0-10087 GCA_018398815.1 Conus ventricosus
ACAACAACAACAACGACAACACTACGTCACTGAGGTACCAAACTAAGTATTTTAGTTCACGTCACTGAGCTTATATCTGTTCTCAGTCACAATACTGCAGGGACTGCAAAACACCCGAACAGATGTGTATGTACGTGGCATGCCTCCCCTTCCCCTAATCCCGTCACCTTTTCGCCCTCCTCCCCCCCCCCCCCCCCTCTTTTCCCATATCAACCTTTCCGTTGTGCACCTTACACACACACACACACACACACACACACACGTGCACACACATACACACACAGAGTTAGACACACTCGCTCAGTGAAGAAGAAGGGATATAGAAAGAGTAGTGAAGAGAGAGAGAGAGAGAGAGAGAGAGAGAGGGAGATAACGATAACGATAACGAAAATTATTCAGAAAGGCCACAGCCCTATTTGAAGGGGGTGAGTAATGAAGAACATAGTTAAACAAGGTATTTCATCACAAAAATTTAAACATTCTCAACATATGCAAATTACCTATGTCAAATCACTCCTTCTTTTAAATGATTTGTACAGATATAAAGCAAGATTTCTTGCAACGTTGTAATTTTTTGACGACAAAAGACAGACTAACTTGAACAGTGCTGGACGTCGATGATATTTTAACGGAATAAGTTTTTGTCGTAGGTCAGCCAGAACAGGACATAAGAATACAAAATGAAGTTCATCTTCCCTACCATTTTTTACACAGTGGACACAACAAATCATTTTCGGAATGGATTTATATCGTTGACGATGTACAGCAATATCCGATACACCAAACCTGAATATTGTTAATTCAGACCTGATAAATCTATTCAAGTTCAGTGACAAATAAGCTTCTGCTTCTACTAAATAATTACTTTTCAGCAGTCTAAATAATGAAAATCGTTCGCTGTTTTGAATATGGCTATCCCAGTCTTGCCATCTACAATCTATTGTTCGTTGCTTGAAACAAGCCAAGAAAACTGCTGACACAGCCAACCCCTTGTTCTAACCATACAAACGAAAAACCATAATTACATAAACATTTACGAATGCCCGATGCCCACGTAGTTTTCCCTCTCATATCCAGGTCAAAACAATGTTTTATAAGCTTTGGCTGGCAGTCTATGTTGCCCCATACGTAACAGTTTAAGCCAGTATCTTACACATTTTATATATGAATTCAAATAAATAGGGAATCTACCAAGTTCTCCCATAAGTCAAGTCATTTGTGGGTACGCCTAATCGACATTCAAAAACCGTTTCATAGAAAATAAGTGCAATTTCTCTACGTCATGTCCTTTCTCCAAACCCCAAATCTCAGCGCCATATTGGACTATAGGCTGGACCTGGGTATCAAACATTCTGAAAAATAGTTTTACTGATTCGTTTTCAAACTTATACAAGACGCTTAAAATGGCCATAACAGCACGCTTCCCTTTACCCACAAGATCTTGGCAGGCAAACGAAAACTTAGTTTTGTAGAAAAATATAAACCCAGATATTTGTAGGCGTTTACAATCACAATTTTAGAAATTTCCATAAAACCATTTTTCACGCGACGACAAATATCCACAAGAGGGAGGGAGAGAGAGAGAGAGAGAGAGAGAGGAGAGAGAGAGAGAGAGAGAGAGAGAGAGAGAGAGAGGGGAGGGGAGGAGGAAGAGAGAGAGAGGGAGGGAGGAGGAGAGAGAGAGAGAGAGAGAGAGAGAAGAGAGAGAGAGAGAGAGAGAAGAGAGAGGGGAGAGAGAGAGAGAGAGAGAGAGAGAGACTCTTGACTCTTGACTCTTGACGCGCGCTTTCACGCCGCGCCATTTATTGTGAGGCCCTCGGCCCGTCCACAGAGTACGCAACATACATTTCAACATGACAAAAACGTTGATTGAAACGTTGATTGTAACATAATTTGTTTTCTGATTAGAGTTTCTGTTCTTCCTATAAGTATTACTATTACATACGGTTTCTCTGGTTTTTAAGGCATAGAAGATGTACATTGCAATATCTCTTATGGTTTCGGTGTTATCGTTTGTAGCAGACTTTCCAATGTGATTGCGTTTCTGTTACTAAAGTGTTGAAAATGTATTTGTTCGTAATGCCTGTAATTTGGACACCACATTAAGAAGTGCATTTCTGTTTCTACTGTTGGGCAGAAGGGCATGTTGTTATAGCTTCATTGTCTATGCATTTTTTATTGCCATGCAGTTCGTTTATTCCTAATCGTAGTCTTGTCAACGCTTTTCTGAACTTTGCGATTGTGATTGCGCGAAAGTATTCTTCAGTTTGGTGTATAGTTTTAAACGTATTATATGTAGTAAATCGTTCACTGTTCGCTATTTTGTTATGCCAGTTCTGTTTGTAACAATCTATGATTCTTTGTTTTAGTGTTATGATAAATGTTTGCTCGTTTCCTACGCCTTCGTTCAGCCAAACTTCAGAGAAGCCATATGTATCCAAGCAACGTTTTAATTTCCAGTGCCCATGTTCTGTGGTTTTGTCAATTTCTATTTTTTCTCTTTCATATGCCTGTCTAGTATCCTGTCTGGAGTCATCTTCATTGATTTGAACCAATATCTGATTGCTTTTATTGAACTATCTATACTCATCGGATATCTTCCTAGTTCACCGTATACTAAGTTGTTTGGCGTTTTCTTCCCCACCCCCATGTATCTTTTACATGCGAATAGATGTATATTTTCCACCGCTGAATAAACGAGTCAAACCCCATACTTCTGCTGCGTACAGTAGCAGTGGCTTGACCTGTGTATCAAATAGCTTAAAAAATATGTTTATATCCAAATGTCCTAAGCTATACATTGTTTTCATTATTTCACCTATTTTCCCTTTCGCCCTTCCTGCATATTCTGAAAGTGAAATATCTACTGAGAGTTTAGTCGTTAGAGTAAACCTAAGTATTTGTAGCTGTTTACTACCTCAATTTCTTCCCCTTTGTAGTTCCATTTTTCTAGTCTGCCAAGGTATCCTCCTTTTCTAAAGACCATGATTTTTGTTTTTTTTGGAGATAACCTTTAGTCCAATGCGGTCTGAGGCTTCCTGTAGGTTCTTAATTTGGTTTTGCAGACCTGCTGGTGTTTTAGCTATTAAAGCTATGTCATCAGCGAATAGAAGTGAAAATATTTCTTGCTTTCCGGGTAAGAATTGATATCCGTGTCTTCCTTTAGCTGTGACATTGTCTGCAACTTCTGTAATTAGTAATGAAAAGATTAGAGGGGACAGTAAACACCCTTGTTTCACTCCTGTGTGGCATTCAAAGAATTCTGTTAGTTCAGTTCCATGTCTTACACATGCTTGTACTGTTTTATAGATAGCTTTTAGCATGTTAATCATCTTCGTAGATATTTTGTGTTTCTGTAGAATTTCCCAAAGTTTTTCTCTATTTACTGTGTCAAACGCTTTCTGATAATCAATGAAGGCTACATACAATTTACTTCTTCTTCTGCGTATAGGCAGTTACTTATCATAGATGTTAGTGTGAAAATATGGTCTACTGTTGAGAAATCTTTCCTGAAGCCTGCCTGCTCTTTGCTGATTTTATTTTCTGCTTCTGCCCAATCATATAGTCTTCTGTTTAATATTGCTGTGTAAATCTTGCTTATGATGCATAATAAGGATATTCCTCTATAGTTTCCTGGATTCTGTCTATCTCCCTTCTTGTGTATGTGTATGATCACCGCCCTTGGGAAGTAGCTATCTTGATATAATTTATTGAATAATTTCGTTAAGAATGGCACTATGTTTTGTCCTATAGTTTTGAGAAATTCAGGAGGGATTTCAATCAATGCCTGGTGATTTGCTTTTTTTTTAATTTTTCTGTAGCTGATCTTACTTCGTTTTCGGTTATCTCTTCGTCTAATTCTTGTACATGGATTACGTTAACACTTCTTCTTGTGGTCCTTCTTCTCTATCGTTTAACATTTCTGTGTCTTGTGGATTCAAGATGCTTTCGAAATGTGCTTTCCACTGTGTAATATTAATAGATGGTAATGTGTTATTCTTTCTTCTAACACTTTTATGGTGCCCAGAACATTCGGCTGTCCTTACGATTTTGTACTAGTGTGTCGTATGTTTGCTTTTTATACTGTTTTTTCTTTTCTCTAATTGTTTCTTTGCATACTGCTCTTTTGTTCCGGTAAGCCTCTCTCCTTCCTTCATAAATGGTTGGTTTTTATCCTTTTTCGTCCATGTCAGTCTATTGAGTGCTTGTTGTGCTTCTTTCTTTTTGATTTCGCATGTTTATCATACCAGTTGTTTTTAGTCTTATATTTTCCTCCTATACCTATTGTTCTGTACATGTCTTTCCCTGCCTCTTTTAGTAGCTTATTAAATCTGTCTATACTCGTGTCTACATCTCTTTCTATTTCTTCTGTTATTGTGCCATTGTTTGTTTCGCCTCTTCCGATTCTATGAACTGGACATACTGTTGTTGTTTTGTGGATCCCACTTTAGTTTCTTTACGTAAAATTTCTTGCCCTCGTTCTCTTGTGCGTTAGACAGTGTGCTTTGTAATTCCATCATAATAGGCATATGCTGAGCTTCAACTCTCTCTACTATCTGACACTTGTTCCATTTTCTAACAGTTCAACAGAACATATATAGTAATACATAACACTGTTACCCCTTTCGAATAAAATGTGTGTGCATCGTCAAACTTTCCCGTGCAAAGACCATTTAGTGGAGTTACATTAAATGTTATGCAAAATTCTATTAATTTCTTGCCAAAAACCATTTATGTGGGGATCTTTAGACCTACGTGCATACACGTCTTGTTCTCTTCCTGTTACCTCATTTTCATCATCGATGCTCAAGCGCCATGAGAGAGAGAGAGAGAGAGAGAGGAGAGAGAGAGAGAGAGAGAGAAAAGGGAGGGGGCGAGGACAAGGACATGAGAGGAGAAGGAACGAAGGTGTAGCCAATTTTTATCGGTGAGGACTTTTCTTTGCGAGTCAGAAGAGGTGAGAAGACAGCTGACTCCTCATTTGAAAAAGGCACGCAGCGAGGGAAAACGTGCAACAATGGTTTTTGACCACCTGCTAATAGATGGTAAAGTACGGACTTGGCGAAGGGCAAAATCTCAGCGAAATCGGTGGGGTATGGCCACCCGAGTTGACACCGGTTAAATCACCAGATGTGAAAAATGTAAACGTGCGACACGGATGTGCAGAAACACGGACAGCGACCTTGTCACTCCGAAGGGTGCACTGGGTGAACCTGTAAAAACCGGTTTTTTGAGAGGTCAGGGGCGGGGGGGAAGCGAAACGTTTAGTTCTACTTGTAAACATGTTGCTTCTGTATGTGATACTGATTGTATGAATGAATTTGATTTACCTTTGTGTGTGATGAAAGATGATCTGTTTGACGGAAAAGAGAAAGAGCAAATATCTTTATCTAATTCTAAACATTGTTTGTTGATTAATGGTTTTGCTATGGAAAATTGTGATCAGGGGGCATCGAAAAAGTATTATTGTAATACCTCCGCCAATGACAATAGCTCAAATGGTAACAAGGGGGCATCTCAAAACAAAGATAGTGTTAGTCATGTACATCGTGATTGTTCCCATTGTGACGAGGGTATATCCCCGAAGAGAGACTTTGATATTTTACAGACGTTGACTATTTTGGAAACCAGCTTGGTAAAAACCTGTCTCTACAGAAAAAAGATAAATGTACAACTCCAGAGACAACGTCACAGAGTGCCTCTATTAATTTATGTACGCATAACAGAGGGGATGATGTATATTCAAATAACAAAACAGATATAAAACATATTTCCTTCTTACATTGGAATATTAATGGTCTTCTTTCCAAACTTACTTGTCAAGATTTCCTTTCTTTTTTGTCTAAATTTGACTTTGTATGCTTGGTTGAGACATTCGTAGAACATGTGCAGTTGTGTGTTTTCACTGGATACACAGTATTCAGCAAACCTGCTATTAAATTTAGTAAGCAAGGCAGGCATTCAGGGGAAATAATTTGTCTAATAAAAAATGAATTTTTGTCATTTATCCGTGAAATCAAAGTGAACCATTCCAATAAATTGTATTTCTAATCGACAAATGTTTATTTGGTGTTACAGAAGATGTTTTGTATGTGTTTCCTATGTGCCACCAGAAGGTTCACCTTACTATGTACACTTTGACATTGACAATGGTATTAACCCACTGGAAGAATGTATTTTTGATTGCATGCTTGAATATAACGATGCTTATATAATGATTTCTGGTGATCTGAACAGTAGAACAGCAAGTGTTTCGCCAGACATACTAAATGACAGTGATGATTATGGTGTCAATGTTGGTAGTCATTCGGAGTCTTCTACCAGAATATCAGCTGACAATGTGCTTAACAGTTATGGAAAACATTTGTTAAATATGTGTACTGCAATTGGTTTATATATTCTTAATGGTTTATGCGATGCAAATTTTGATGGAAGTTATACCTATATATCTGATTCAAGAAATAGTGTCAACGATTATTTTTTACTATCTAAGGATTTTTTTCCCTTCGTTGTCTCTTCTTGCAAACTGATAGTTTCAGAAAGATTAGAATCTGATCATTTTCCTGTTGAGCTACACTTCAACTTTGCTGAGGAAAATGCTAATTCTGAAGATACTGATAAAAGAGATGAGTTCATAGAAAAATATGTGTGGAACTGTGATCTGGAACAGTCATATGTAAGTGCACTTTATTCCGCAGAGGGGTTAGCATTGCTAGATCATGCTACTTATCTAATCAGTCATAACTGTACTGATGCCTCAAATGTGTTTAATGAGTATATAAAAAACTCTGGAGGCTGTATGAAAAAGAAAATACACTTAAATGCAACTGACAAAAACAGCGATTGGTACGATAAGGAATGTAAAGATAGTAAATCAGTTGCAAGGACATTACTGAAAATATGTCAAAATTCCAAAGTACGAGAAGATAGTGATGCCTATTGTAGAGCAAGACGAGAATACAAAAACCTGTTAAGAAGAAATGAAAAAGAATATAATGAGTCATTAACTGAAAAGGTAGTTGCCTCTGTGCACAATTAGAAAGAGTTCTGGGACAATGTTAAAAAAATCTCCAATAAAAGAAACCAACCACGTAATAACCAAACAACTAGTGACTGGTTTAAACACTTCCAAAATTTGCTCGAAAGAGGAGACAATTGTTTAGCACAAAATGATGAAGAGATGCTTGATGATGAAAATGAACAGGATGAAGTACTAAATTCAATTAATCGACCTATATCAAAGGAAGAAGTTATATTAGCATTACGTAGATTAAAGAATAATAAGGCCGCTGGGCCAGATGGTATAGTTGGGGAAATGCTGAAAGTGTCTGGGAATCGTGTCATTGAATTTCTTGTGAAATTATTTAATACACTATTTGACAAAGGTATATATCCAGAGATGTGGACGGAGTCTATTGTAATCCCTCTTTTCAAAAAAGGTGATATAAATGACCCAGGTAACTACAGAGGTATCTCAATTTGTGATGCAAGTAGTAAGATCTACAGCACAGTTATTAACAATAGACTCCAAGAGTATATTGAAGAACATAATCTTACAGGCGAATACCAAGCAGGGTTTAAAAGAGGATATTCTACAACTGATCATATGTTTACATTATTAGCTATGGTACAGAAACAGTTCTCCAATGCGGTCTGAGGCTTCCTGTAGGTTCTTAATTTGGTTTTGCAGACCTGCTGGTGTTTTAGCTATTAAAGCTATGTCATCCGCGAATAGAAGTGAAAATATTTCTGCCTTTCCGGGTAAGAATTGATATCCGTGTCTTCCTTTAGCTGTGACATTGTCTGCAACTTCTGTAATTAGTAATGAAAAGATTAGAGGGGACAGTAAACACCCTTGTTTCACTCCTGTGTGGCATTCAAAAAATTCTGTTAGTTCAGTTCCATGTCTTACACATGCTTGTACTGTTTTATAGATAGCTTTTAGCATGTTAATAATCTTCGTAGATATTTTGTGTTTCTGTAGAATATCCCAAAGTTTTTCTCTATTTACTGTGTCAAACGCTTTCTGATAATCAATGAAGGCTACATACAATTTACTTCTTCTTCTGCCGTATAGGCAGTTACTTATCATAGATGTTAGTGTGAAAATATGGTCTACTGTTGAGAAATCTTTCCTGAAGCCTGCCTGCGCTTTGCTGATTTTATTTTCTGCTTCTGCCCAATCATATAGTCTTCTGTTTAATATTGCTGTGTAAATCTTGCTTATGATGCATAATAAGGATATTCCTCTATAGTTTCCTGGATTCTGTCTATCTCCCTTCTTGTGTAGTGGTATGATCACCGCCCTTGACCATTCTATGGGGAAGTAGCTATCTTGATATAATTTATTGAATAATTTCGTTAAGAATGGCACTATGTTTTGTCCTATAGTTTTGAGAAATTCAGGAGGGATTTCATCAATGCCTGGTGATTTGCCTTTTTTAAAAAATTTTCTCTCGCTGATCTTACTTCGTTTTCGGTTATCTCTTCGTCTAATTCTTGTACATGAATTACGTTTAACACTTCTTCTTGTGGTCCTTCTTCTCTATCGTTTATCATTTCTGTGTCTTGTGGATTCAAGATGCTTTCGAAATGTGCTTTCCACTGTGTAATATTAATAGATGGTAATGTGTTATTCTTTCTTCTAACACTTTTTATGGTGCTCCAGAACATTCGGCTGTCCTTACGATTTTGTACTAGTGTGTCGTATGTTTGCTTTTTATACTGTTTTTTCTTTTCTCCAATTGTTTCTTTGTATACTGCTCTTTTGTTCCTGTAAGCCTCTCTCCTTCCTTCATAAATGGTTGGGTTTTTTATCCTTTTTCGTCCATGTCAGTCTATTGAGTGCTTGTTGTGCTTCTTTCTTTTTGATTTCGCATGTTTTATCATACCAGTTGTTTTTAGTCTTATATTTTCCTCCTATACCTATTGTTCTGTACATGTCTTTCCCTGCCTCTTTTAGTAGCTTATTAAATCTGTCTATACTCGTGTCTACATCTCTTTCTATTTCTTCTGTTATTTGTGCCATTGTTTGTTTCGCCTCTTCCGATTCTATGAACTGGACATACTGTTGTTGTTTTGTGGGATCCCACTTTAGTTTCTTTACGTAAAATTTCTTGCCCTCGTTCTCTTGTGCGTTAGACAGTGTGCTTTGTAATTCCATCATAATAGGCATATGCTGAGCTTCAACTCTCTCTACTATCTGACACTTGTTCACATTTTCTAACAGTTCAACAGAACATATATAGTAATACATAACACTGTTACCCCTTTCGGAATAAAATGTGTATGCATCGTCAAACTTTCCCGTGCAAAGACCATTTAGTGGAGTTACATTAAATGTTATGCAAAATTCTATTAATTTCTTGCCAAAACCATTTATGTGGGGATCTTTAGACCTACGTGCATACACGTCCTGTTTCTCTTCCTGTTACCTCATTTTCATCATCGATGCTCAAGCTCCATGAGAGAGAGAGAGAGAGAGAGAGAGAGAGAGAGAGAGAGAGAGAGAGAGGAAGGGGAGGGGGGCGAGGACAAGGACATGGGAGGAGAAGGAACGGAAGGTATAGCAAAATGCGATGCCAACGCACTGTATTGGTCCTGGCTTTTCAAAGCACTAGAACCGGGAGGGAGGGGGGTATACGAGACAATGTAACAGCTATAAATGAAAATGTACAAATGTTTGATGACTGACAGCAGTCGAAAGCCTGAATCTCAAGCAGTGAGAGACAGAGACAGACAGACATACACATAGAGAACCTGACGGAGTGATGAGAAGTATAGACAAAACAGGGAGACATGTTTTTGTTCAGCAGTCGAAAGCCAGGATCTCCAGCAGTGAGAGACAGAGACAGACAGACATATAGAGAACCTGACGGAGATAGTGCAAAAGAGAAGTATAGAAAATTAGGGGTGAACATGATTGGGTTGATTTGCTTTTGCATTTTTTAACGTGGTTAGAGAACAGTTGTGACAGATTAAAAAAAAAAAAGAGATTGAATGTACACCGTGTGTGGTGGTGTGTGTGTGTGTTGTGTGTGTGTGTTGCCGGCGTTGACTTCTTCGCGCATGCGTGCGTTGCGTTCTG
>JAFLJL010017089.1:1672-4172 GCA_018398815.1 Conus ventricosus
TAGGGACAATGAAAATGAAGATAAAGAACATTAGGGACAATGAAAATGAAGACAAACACCATTAGGGACAATGAAAATGAAGACAAACAACATTAGGGACAATGAAAATGAAGATAAAGAACATTAGGGACAATGAAAATGAAGATAAATACCATTAGGAACAATGAAAACGAAGATAAACAACATTCAGGACAATGAAAACGAAGAATCTTCGTTTTCAATGTCCTGATTGTTGTTTATCTTACCTGAAGAGGTCGAAAACGCGTCGTATTTTGTCCTATAATTTATTTGTCCCTTTCGTCCGGCGGAATAACTATAAATTCTCTGTTAAAAAATCGGTTTGAATTTCCGCCTGCAGTCATTTCCCTTTGAAGCCAAAGTCGAGTGGTTACAACCTTTGAATCTCAATCTAAGGATGGCAGGCTCCAGCCCCGACAGCCCATGACGGATGAGCGGGTCTACCCCTCTCCCTGGGCAGCCTGTCTGATGACCAGCCAATGACGGACTCTGCTCCCTGTGTGCACGCACACGGATCAGGTACACGCATTACTGATCCCTTAGTCCATACCAATGGTCGGTGGGTCATGGAAACGCAAAACTACCGTACGCGGAATAGGAGTGGATGTTTGGAGAAAGATGGGCTCCACCAAACATTGCCCACTGATTTATCAACACTATAAAAGATGTTTAATGCAGCAACGTCGCAGTTCACCAAACAGACTGAGAGAGGAGAGAGAGAGAGAGAGAGAGAGAGAGAGAGAGAGAGAGAGAGAGAGAGAGAGAGAGAGAGAGAGAGAGAGAGAGAGAGAGAGAGGAATGTGAGTCGTAGAAAAAAGAAACATTAGAATAATTAAGAAAGCTTTTTTGTCTATTTACAGCTAACGGAACAGTTAAAAAAACAAAAACATGTCAGAAACTAGAGCAACACACACACACACACACACACACACACACACACACACACCAAACGCGCGCGCGCGCGCGCGAACGCGCCGCACACACACACACACACACACACACACACACCACACACACACACACACACACACGTACAATTTATCCCGAATTCTAAAAATGTTCTCAGACTACGCGATACTATGCACTTGCCATTCATAAAAGCCTTCTTGATGGTACAGTGCTACAAAAAGGGCGAAACGATGGGGAAACTATGAAACAAAAATGAAAGAAAAAATAAGAGGGGGAGGGGGGGGGGGGGGGGGATGCGGGGGTAGGACAGACAATGAGGCCCTGTTAGCACAATGCAAAAGAAATGGACGGAGGAAAAAGAAACTGAAAAAGTGGCAAAAACAGAGGGGGATGGAGACCCTACAAACAACGACACAGTCAGTGGCTGAGACTGAGCCTCCCCAACTGTCACAACTGTCAATTGTTCAGCATCGCACGAAAAGGCTACCTGCAGGATTACTTCCCTTGCCTCTTTTACACGTAAAGTTCGGCTGACAGAAAAAGAAGAAGAAGAAGATTGAAACTGACTGCTGATAAACAACAGTATATCACACGATTCATTCACTAGAGTATTACACAACAACAACAAAATCTTATTTAGCAAATTTTGGTCTCACACACACTATAGACAAGATCCGCAAGATTTTACTGGCTCCACCCGAAAGGAAGGTGGGCGCAAAAGACAAAAAACTGATGAAAATTTTTTTTTGGATGACACAACGTAAACATAATTCTGATTCAACACAGTATAAACGTAATGTTCATGATAAGATTTACAAAGCAACAAAGTACACCAAAAACAAATCTCATGATTATTGCACAATCCATTTGATTTTTTTTATAAATTTTATTTGAAGTGATGATTATGTTACTTGATTTTGTTGAACAGCACATCATCGGCAAAAATTACAATAGCATTACTTTAAAACGTGATGACTCTCATAATCTTATTCTGAAAATGTTGCTAACAGTTCATGTGTTTTGACCACATTTTGCTAGTGCTGAAAATAACATAATTTTTTATTAGTCTATGCGAAATGTATACCATTTTCAGATCTCAGCTGCGATTTAGGAGATTTATGGGGTGATAGTCATTCGGAATGAATGCGCATTGTGATCATGCAAGTCTTTACCCATAACGAGAAAGTGAAAAGTGAAAAATGACATTTCCACTCAAAGAGAAATAGAAACATACCTTGTGGCTCAAGAAGACGGAATCCTCACTGACAATGGCCTATCACACACACACACACATCACACACACCACACACACACACACACACACACACACACACACACACACACCAGAAACCGCCGAGATGAATATGAAATAATTCCTTGACTCCAGGAGTACTTCAGACTGTAAAACCGAAAGAGCAAAACTTTGAGCGTGTGGAAACTACTTGACCATCCTCACTGGCTCTGTTCGTTTCCTTTGTCTTAGTTACTGAGTATTTTACCCTCCTCTTTCCACGTTCTCTGTGCAAGCATGTGGGAGGGAAGTGTAGGTACTAATCAATTAATCATTATTAAG
>JAFLJL010017089.1:14172-16672 GCA_018398815.1 Conus ventricosus
TGGTGTTAACATGCTAACATTGTCCACTGGTTTCGATCGACCTGAGAGTTTGTCAATGGTGTTGACATGCTAACATGTCCACTGGTTTCGATCGACCTGAGAGTTGTCAATGGTGTTGACATGCTAACATTGTCCACTGGTTTCGATCGACCTGAGAGTTGTCAATGGTGTTAACATGCTAACATTGTCCACTGGTTTCGATCGACCTGAGAGTTGTCAATGGTGTTGACATGCTAACATTGTCCACTGGTTTCGATCGACCTGAGAGTTGTCAATGGTGTTGACATGCAACATTGTCCACTGGTTTCGATCGACCTGAGAGTTGTCAATGTGTTAACATGCTAACATTGTCCACTGGTTTCGATCGACCTGAGAGTTGTCAATGGGTGTTAACATGCTAACATTGTCCACTGGTTTCGATCGACCTGAGAGTTGTCATGGTGTTAACATGCTAACATTGTCCACTGGTTTCGATCGACCTGAGAGTTGTCAATGGTGTTAAACATGCTAACATTGTCCACTGGTTTCGATCGACCTGAGAGTTGTCAATGGTGTTGACATGCTAACATTGTCCACTGGTTTCGATCGACCTGAGAGTTGTCAATGGTGTTAACATGCTAACATTGTCCACTGGTTTCGATCGACCTGAGAGTTGTCAATGGTGTTAACATGCTAACATTGTCCACTGGTTTCGATCGACCTGAGAGTTGTCAATGGTGTTAACATGCTAACATTGTCCACTGGTTCATCGACCTGGGGCATGGAACATGCTACTTGTCCACGGTGGGACCGAGAGTTGTCAATGGTGTTAACATGCTAACATTGTCCACTGGTTTCGATCGACCTGAGAGTTGTCAATGGTGCTGTACATGCTAACATTGTCCACTGGTTTCGATCGACCTGAGAGTTGTCAATGGGTGTTAACATGCTAACATTGTCCACTGGTTTCGATCGACCTGAGAGTTGTCAATGGTGTTAACATGCTAACATTGTCCACTGGTTCGATCGACCTGAGAGTTGTCATGGTGTTAACATGCTAAACATTGTCCACTGGTTTCGATCGACCTGAGAGTTGTCATGGTGTTTAACATGCTAACATTGTCCACATGGTTTCGATCGACCTGAGAGTTGTCAATGGTGTTAACATGCTAACATTGTCCACTGGTTTCGATCGACCTGAGAGTTGTCAATGGTGTTAACATGCTAACATTGTCCACTGGTTTCGATCGACCTGAGAGTTGTCAATGGTGTTAACATCTAACATTGTCCACTGGTTTCGATTCGACCTGAGAGTTGTCAATGTATCGTATGTCCACTGGGTTCGATCGACCGAAGTTGTCAATGGTTAAAGCAAAATTGCCACTGGTTTCGATCGACCTGAGAGTTGTCAATGGTTAAAACTTGCTAAGGATTGTCCCAAGGGTTTCAATCGTACTGAAGATTGTCAATGGTGTTACATGCTGAGATTGTCCAACTGGTTTCGATGACTGACATTGTCCATGGTGTTACGATGCTGAACGTTGTCCCTGGTTTCGATCGACTGAGAGTTGTCAATGGTGTTACTGTCATCCGACCTGATTTCGACGACCTGGAGTTACAAAGCTGTTGACCACTATTCGATCCACCGGATTGTCGACTGAGAGTTACAATTTACACAAACTTGTCATGGTTCAGGACTGAGAGTTGTCAATGGTGTTGACATGCCTAACATTGTACTGGTTGTCCACCTGAGAGTTGTCAATGGTTGAATCTAACATGTCCACTGGTTTCGATCGACCTGAGTTTCATGGATTAAGCTACAATGTCCACGGTTTCATCGACCTGGAGTTTGTCACTGGGTTGTCAGTGTGTAACTGCTAACATTGTCCACTGGTTTCGATCGACCTGAGAGTTGTCAATGGTGTTAACATGCTAACTGTCCACTGGTTTCGATCGACCTGAGAGTTGTCAATGGTGTTAACATGCTAACATTGTCCACTGGTTTCGATCGACCTGAGAGTTGCAATGTGTTAACATGCTAACATTGTCCACTGGTTTCGATCGACCTGAGAGTTGTCAATGGTTAACATGCTAACATTGTCCACTGGTTTCGATCGACCTGAGAGTTGTCAATGTGTTAACATGCTAACATTGTCCACTGGTTTCGATCGACCTGAGAGTTGTCAATGGTGTTAACATGCTAACATTGTCCACTGGTTTCGATCGACCTGAGAGTGTAATGGTGTTAACATGCTAACATTGTCACTGGTTTCGATCGACCTGAGAGTTGTCAATGGTGTTTAACATGCTAACATTGTCCACTGGGTTTGATCGACCTGAGAGTGTCAATGGTGTAACATGCTAACATTGTCCACTGGTTTCGAACGACCTGGAGTTGTCAATGTGTTAACATGTAACATTGTCCATATTTCGTCGACCTGAGATTTCAATGGATGGAACATGCAACATGTCCACGGTTTTCAGCCAGAGTTTCAATGGTGTTAACATGCTAACATTGTCC
>JAFLJL010017089.1:21672-26032 GCA_018398815.1 Conus ventricosus
GGACTGGAGGACCTGCGACGTACTTGCCACCTTTGTCGAGGAGACGGGGGAATCCGTCTAACAAATGACGAACGAGAACAACAACAACAACGACAACAACAACTACGTCACTGAGGTACCAAACTAAGTATTTTAGTTCACGTCACTGAGCTTTATCTGTTCTCAGTCACAATACTGCAGGGACTGCAAAACACCCGAACAGATGTGTATGTACTGGCATGCCTCCCCTTCCCCTAATCCCGTCACCTTTTCGCCCATCCCCCCCCCCCCCCCCCCCCCCTCTTTCCCATATCAACCTTTCCGTTGTGCACCTTACACACACACACACACACACACACACGTGCACACACATACACACACAGAGTTAGACACACTCGCTCAGTGAAGAAGAAGGGGATTATAGAAAGAGGTAGTGAAGAGAGAGAGAGAGAGAGAGAGAGAGAGGGAGATAACGATAACGATAACGATAACGAAAATTTATTCAGAAAGGCCACAGCACCCATTTGAAGGGGGTGAGTAATGAAGAACATAGTTAAACAAGGTATTTCATCACAAAAATTTAAACATTCTCAACATATGCAAATTACCTATGTCAAATCACTCCTTCTTTTAAATGATTTGTACAGATATAAAGCAAGATTTCTTGCAACGTTGTAATTTTTGACGACAAAAGACAGACTAACTTGAACAGTGCTGGACGTCGATGATATTTTAACGGAATAAGTTTTTGTCGTAGGTCAGCCAGAACAGGACATAAGAATACAAAATGAAGTTCATCTTCCCTACCAGTTTTACACAGTGGACACAACAAATCATTTTCGGAATGGATATTATATCGTTGACGATGTACAGCAATATCCGATACACCAAACCTGAATTTGTGTTAATTCAGACCTGATAAATCTATTCAAGTTCAGAGACAAATAAGCTTCTGCTTCTACTAAATAATTACTTTTCAGCAGTCTAAATAATGAAAATCGTTCGCTGTTTTGAATATGGCTATCCCAGTCTTGCCATCTACAATCTATTGTTCGTTGCTTGAAACAAGCCAAGAAACTGCTGACACAGCCAACCCCTTGTTCTAACCATACAAACGAAAAACCATAATTACATAAACATTTACGAATGCCCGATGCCCACGTAGTTTTCCCTCTCATATCCAGGTCAAACAATGTTTTATAAGCTTTGGCTGGCAGTCTATGTTGCCCCATACGTAACAGTTTAAGCCAGTATCTTACACATTTTATATATGAATTCAAATAAATAGGGAATCTACCAAGTTCTCCATAAGTCAAGTCATTTGGGGTACGCCTATCGACATTCAAAAACCGTTTCATAGCAAATAAGTGCAATTTCTCTACGTCATGTCCTTTCTCCAAACCCCAAATCTCAGCGCCATATTGGACTATAGGCTGGACCTGGGTATCAAACTTCTGAAAAATAGTTTTACTGATTCGTTTTCAAACTTATACAAGACGCTTAAAATGGCCATAACAGCACGCTTCCCTTTACCCACAAGATCTTGGCAGGCAAACGAAAAACTTAGTTTTGTAGAAAAATATAAACCCAGATATTTGTAGGCGTTTACAATCACAATTTTAGAATTTCCATAAAACCATTTTTCACGCGACGACAAATATCCACAAGAGGGAGGGAGGAGAGAGAGAGAGAGAGAGAGAGAGAGAGAGAGAGAGAGAGGAGAGAGGGAGAGGGGGAGGGAGAGAGAGAGAGAGAGAGGGAGGGGAGGGAGAGAGAGAGAGAGAGAGAGAGAGAGAGAGGAGAGAGAGAGAGAGGAGGAGGAGAGAGAGAGAGAGAGAGAGAGAGACTCTTGACTCTTGACTCTTGACGCGCGCTTTCACGCCGCGCCATTTATTGTGAGGCCCTCGGCCCGTCCACAGGAGTACGCAACATACATTTCAACATGACAAAAACGTTTGATTGAAACGTTGATTGTAACATAATTTGTTTTCTGATTAGAGTTTCTGTTCTTCCTATAAGTATTACTATTACATACGGGTTTCTCTGGTTTTTAAGGCATAGAAGATGTACATTGCAATATCTCTTATGGTTTCGGTGTTATCGTTTTGTAGCAGACTTTCCAATGTGATTGCGTTTCTGTTACTAAAGTGTTTGAAAATGTATTTTGTTCGTAATTGCCTGTAATTTGGACACCACATTAAGAAGTGCATTTCTGTTTCTACTGTTGGGCAGAAGGGGCATGTTGTTATAGCTTCATTGTCTATGTATTTTTTTATTGCCATGCAGTTCGTTTATTCCTAATCGTAGTCTTGTCAACGCTTTTCTGAACTTTGCGATTGTGATTGCGCGAAAGTATTCTTCAGTTTGGTGTATAGTTTTAAACGTATTATATGTAGTAAATCGTTCACTGTTCGCTATTTTGTTATGCCAGTTCTGTTTGTAACAATCTATGATTCTTTGTTTTAGTGTTATGATAAATGTTTGCTCGTTTCTACGCCTTCGTTCAGCCAAACTTCAGAGAAGCCATATGTATCCAAGCAACGTTTAATTTCCAGTGCCAGTTCTGTGGTTTGTCAATTTCTATTTTTTCTCTTTCATATGCCTGTCTAGGTATCCTGTCTGGAGTCATCTTCATTGATTTGAACCAATATCTGATTGCTTTTATTGAACTATCTATACTCATCGGATATCTTCCTAGTTCACCGTATACTAAGTTGTTTGGCGTTTTCTTCCCCACCCCCATGTATCTTTTACATGCGAATAGATGTATATTTTCCACCGCTGAATAACGAGTCAAACCCCATACTTCTGCTGCGTACAGTAGCAGTGGCTTGACCTGTGTATCAAATAGCTTAAAAAATATGTTTATATCCAAATGTCCTAAGCTATACATTGTTTTCATTATTTCACCTATTTTCCCTTTCGCCCTTCCTGCATATTCTGAAAGTGAAATATCTACTGAGAGTTTAGTCGTTAGAGTGAAACCCAAGTATTTGTAGCTGTTTACTACCTCAATTTCTTCCCCTTTGTAGTTCCATTTTTCTAGTCTGCCAAGGTATCCTCCTTTTCTAAAGACCCATGATTTTTGTTTTTTGGAGATTAACTTTAGTCCAATGCGGTCTGAGGCTTCCTGTAGGTTCTTAATTTGGTTTTGCAGACCTGCTGGTGTTTTAGCTATTAAAGCTATGTCATCAGCGAATAGAAGTGAAAATATTTCTGCCTTTCCGGGTAAGAATTGATATCCGTGTCTTCCTTTAGCTGTGACATTGTCTGCAACTTCTGTAATTAGTAATGAAAAGATTAGAGGGGACAGTAAACACCCTTGTTTCACTCCTGTGTGGCATTCAAAGAATTCTGTTAGTTCAGTTCCATGTCTTACACATGCTTGTACTGTTTTATAGATAGCTTTTAGCATGTTAATCATCTTCGTAGATATTTTGTGTTTCTGTAGAATTTTCCCAAAGTTTTTCTCTATTTACTGTGTCAAACGCTTTCTGATAATCAATGAAGGCTACATACAATTTACTTCTTCTTCTGCCGTATAGGCAGTTACTTATCATAGATGTTAGTGTGAAAATATGGTCTACTGTTGAGAAATCTTTCCTGAAGCCTGCCTGCTCTTTGCTGATTTTATTTTCTGCTTCTGCCCAATCATATAGTCTTCTGTTTAATATTGCTGTGTAAATCTTGCTTATGATGCATAAAAAGGATATTCCTCTATAGTTTCCTGGATTCTGTCTATCTCCTTCTTGTGTAGTGGTATGATCACCGCCCTTGGGAAGTAGCTATCTTGATATAATTTATTGAATAATTTCGTTAAGAATGGCACTATGTTTTGTCTATAGTTTTGAGAAATTCAGGAGGGATTTCATCAATGCCTGGTGATTTGCTTTTTTTTAAATTTTTCTGTAGCTGATCTTACTTCGTTTTCGGTTATCTCTTCGTCTAATTCTTGTACATGGATTACGTTTAACACTTCTTCTTGTGGTCCTTCTTCTCTATCGTTTAACATTTCTGTGTCTTGTGGATTCAAGATGCTTTCGAAATGTGCTTTCCACTGTGTAATATTAATAGATGGTAATGTGTTATTCTTTCTTCTAACACTTTTTATGGTGCTCCAGAACATTCGGCTGTCCTTACGATTTTGTACTAGTGTGTCGTATGTTTGCTTTTTATACTGTTTTTTTCTTTTCTCTAATTGTTTCTTTGTGTCACCGATCGGCGGTACTAAATCAGCCGTCCATGTGTTTGGAGTAATGGTAGTTCAGAAATAGCGTGTGCGTGTGCATATGTGTATATGTGTGTGTGCGAGTGTGCGTGTGTAAGATTGGGGTTTGGGTTAGGTTTAAAAGGTAGGTGGCAAGGTTAATCTTATAGGGGT
>JAFLJL010017090.1:2500-15022 GCA_018398815.1 Conus ventricosus
GGGCAGGGGACGGGGGGGGGGGGGGGGGGTACTTCAGTTGGTGATGACGGTAGCTGGGGGAAGAGGAGAGAGGAGAGAAAGGTGGGGCAGGGACGGGGGGGGGGGGTATTCAGTTGTGATGACGTAGGGAAGAGAAGAGGGAAGGGGGAGGGCGGGGGGGGGGGGGGTACTTCAGTTGGTGATGACGGTAGCTGGGGAAAGGAGAGAGGAGAGAAAGGTGGGGCAGGGGACGGGGGGGGGGGGGGGTGTACTTCAGTTGGTGATGACGGTAGCTGGGGGAAGAGGAGAGAGGAGAGGAGGTGGGGCAGGGGACGGGGGGGGGGGGGGGTGTACTTCAGTTGGTGATGACGGTAGCTGGGGAAGAGGAGAGAGGAGAGAAAGGTGGGGCAGGAGGGAAATGGAGGGAAGGGGGGGGGGGAGCATCTTCGTCTGACTGCACACTCGTGTGTGTGTGTGTGTGTGTGTGTGTGTGTGTGTGTGTGTGTGTGTGTGTGTGTGTGTGTGTGTGTGTGTGTGTGTGCGTGCGTGCGTGCGTGCGTGCGCGTGTGTGGTGCGTGCGTGGTGCGTGGGTGGGTGCGTTGTATAGTGTGTGTGTGTGTGTGTGTGTGTGTGTGTGTGTGTGTGTGTGTGTGTGTGTGTGTGTGTGTGTGTTAAAACAAGATAATCGCGCATAAGCAGTATGTGTGTGTGTGTGTGTGTGTGTGTGTGTGTGTGTTGGTGTGTGTGGGTGTGTGCGTGCGTGCGTGCGTGCGTGCGTCGTGCGTGCGTGCGTGCGTGCGTGCGTGCGTGTGTGCGTGTGTGTGTGTGTGTGTGTTAAAACAAGATAACCGCGCATAAGCGGCGCGTTAATAAACTATGTCAACATGTGAGCATCTTGATTGAGAGTTGGGTTGCTGCACGTGCACGTTGCTTCAGTCGGTGCAGTGTGCAGCCTTCCCTTTCAAATTAATCAAGGTCACTTCGGCCCGTGGAGTTTGGCCTGCGTGTGTTGTGTTTGTGTGTGTGTGTTGTGTGTGTGTGTGTGTGTGTGTGTGTGTGTGTGTGTGTGTGTGTGTGTGTGTGTTGTGTGTGTGTGTGTGAGAGAGAGAGAGAGAGAGAGAGAGAGAGAGAGAGAGAGAGAGAGAGAGGCGGGGATTCGCAGCGCGTAATTAAGAAAAAGAAGTACAGTCGTCTACGTTTCAATACATTCCCCAAATTTCATCCAGTCTTTCTTTGATCTGTGTTTACAAAAGTTGGAGGCGTGGTTTTCCGTGCCTTCACTTTTCAAAGCCATGGTTTTGTTGTTGTTGTTTGTTGTTTCTTTATTTTTATTTTTATTTCTTTTTTTTTTTCTCTTTCATTTTTTGGCTACAACCTCCCAAAGCATACATATTCGTTTAATTAACTTTCTCGTCATTATCGAGACTATCTGATCATCACAGACGATAGAACGGCTACATGATCTTCTATAGTTAACGGCACATTTGAACACCTTACTTTAAACGCTGCGAGCAATATTTTGGAACCAAGGATATTTAGGTCAAATTGTCAGGAACAGAAGTTTAACTTTGCCATTTTGAAATTTTCATTTTTACTTTTTGAGAATGTTCAGGCTTAATGGATACAGTAGTTTTCCAGAAAAGCATTTCAGACATTGGTGATCAAAATGAACTGAAACGGTCCCGATACCCTCGAGAAAATAGAAATAGAACATAAATAATTGTCATATTACACACCACACACACACACACACACACACACACACACCACCACGCACGCACGCACGCACGCACGCACGCACGCACCACGCACTCACGCACTCACACAACACACAACACACACACACACACAAAACACACACCAACAACACACACCAACAGACCTCACAACACACACACACACAACCCACAACACCACACACAACACACACACACACACACACACACACACACACACACAACACGCACGCACACACCAGGACGACAAATCACTGTGCGAGTTTACCAAATGGCAACTCTACGCTAAAAATACACTCGTTCATTAAAATCTACCCATTGGAAAACAAAGAAAAAAGCAACCAGGTTGTAAAGTTCTTAATTGTTTTGCTTCATTCACTCTCTCTCTCTCTCTCTCTCTCTCTCTCTCTCTCTCTCTCTCTCTCTCTCTCTCTCTCTTCTCTCTCTCTCTCTCTCTCTCTCTCTCTCTCTCTCTCTCTCTCTTCTCTCTCTCTCTTTTCTCTCTTCTCTCCTCTCTCTCTCTCTCTCTCTCTGCAGTCTGATCTCCGTGCTCGTGTGATTGTGCTAATCTACCTGGCAAAGTTATGTACAACTCCCCCTTCAGATATGCCGAGCCACAGTCACAGGAGTGGGGTTATAATTGTGATAATTACCTGGCAAAGTTATGTACAACTCACCCCTTCAGATATCCGAGCCAACAGTCACAGGAAGTGGGTTATAATTGTGATAATTACCTGGCAATGTTATGTACAACTAAACCCCTTCAGACATTCCGAGCCAGAGCCACAGGAAGTGGGTTATAATTGTGATAATTAACTGGCAAAGTTATGTACAACTCACCCCTTCAGACATTCCGAGCCACAGCCACAGGAAGTAGGTTGTAATTGTGATAATTACCTGGCAAAGTTATGTACAACTCACCCCTTCAGACATTCCGAGCCACAGCCACAGGAGTGGGTTATAATTGTGATAATTACCTGGCAAAGGGATGTACAAACTCATCCCTTCAGGCATTCCGAGCCACAGCCACAGGAAGTGGGTTAAGAAGCAAGCAGCCAACCAACCCGCATGTCAATTTCTGTCGGCAGATACGGGTTTGGTTACTACTGTCAGAATCATCCCTGGCTGATTCCTGGGGGTTTTCTCTATCGCCGCTACCTCAACTCACATTGAGTGCTTGTCTACCAACGGCTGCCTTTACAATCTGTCTATCGCCGCTACGTCAACTCACCTTGAGTGTTTGTCTACCAACGGCTGCCTTTACAATCTGTATATCGCCGCTACATCAACTCACGTTGAGTGTTTGTCTACCAACGGGTGTCTTTACAATCTGTCTATCGTCGCTACATCAACTCACGTTGAGTGTTTGTCTACCAACGTCTGCCTTTACAATCTGTCTATCGCCGCTACATCAACTCACGTTGAGTGTTTGTCTACCAACGTCTGCCTTTACAATCTGTCTATCGCCGCTACATCAACTCACGTTGAGTGTTTGTCTACCAACGGCTGCCTTTACAATCTGTTTTTTTGCCCCATCTTACCTTGCTTCCTTGGTAGCATGTTACCACAAACTGCCAACATCGATCAGGAGGTTGCATGAAAGGTTGCTAGGGCTAGTGCCTCCTTCGGCAGACTCCAAGACAAGGTGTGGGAAAGAAGAGGAATACACCTGCAGACCAAGCTCAAAGTGTATCGTGCTGGTGTGTCGCCATCTCCGCTGTATGCCTGCAAAGCTTGGACGGTGTACAGTCGACATGCCTGGCAGCTGAACTCTTTCCACATGAAATGGCTCAGAACCTTGCTGCACATCAAATGGCAGGACAGAGTGCCAGACACAGAGGTGCTTCCGAAGGCCCAGACGGAAAGCATTCATGCGATGCTAATACGCTCTCCACTCCAATGGGCAGGACATGTACACCGTATGGATGAAAATCGTCTCCCAAAGAGACTGTTCTATGGCGAGCTGCTGGAAGGCAAGCGTTCCCATGGAGGATAAAAGAAGCGCTACACAGACACACTGAAGGCCTCACTGAACAGCTGTAGCATCGACCCTGACTCCTGAGAAGAAGCTGTGCAAGATCGCTCAACCTGGCGCACCATGATCAAATCCGGAGTAACAGACTTTGACATGAGGCGAGTGGAGGCACAGGAGCAAAAACGTCAGCTTCAGAAAAACAGAGCAAGCACCACCTCTCAGCCTGGCTCACCTCCACGTCTGCCCTGCCCACACTGCACCACCTCTCAGCCTGGCTCACCTCCAAGTCTGCCCTGTCCACACTGCCACAGACACAATGCGAGAATCGGCCCGATCAGCCATCTTCGTACACACACCACCACCACCCAGTGATAGCAGAAGTCGTGGTCATCTTTGCCCACGAACGACACACAACATTCTCCTGTGAAATGGCGAGCTGCTGGAAGGCAAGCGTTCCCATAGAGGATAAAAGAAGCGTCACTTTTAAAGTGTTCTCTCGCCACTTTAAGCTACGACATACAGGGAACTTGTAACACTATTAATCTGCTATGAGCTTTCTCTTCTCTCAATACTGATCTGCCAATACGTAAAGTAAACATGTTTGAGCTCTTACGGAAGTCACACGTCGATAATGAGCATCACTGTGGCATTTTGGCGGCAATGGTCTGGAACTGGTTCACAGACTGGAGCACTGGCAAGACAATACTGCAGCCATGACGTCAAGTCCGGATGCGAAAGCCGCTCTAACCTCCACCCCACTGCTACAGACAGGCGCTCTACCTCCACCCCACTGCTACAGCAGGTACTCTACCTCCACCCCACTGCTATAGACAGGCACTCTACCTCCACCCCACTGCTACAGACAGGCACTCTACCTCCACCCCACTGCTACAGACAGGCACTCTACCTCCACCCCACTGCTACAGACAGGCACTCTACCTCCACCCCACTGCTACAGACAGGCGCTCTACCTCCACCCCACTGCTACAGACAGGCACTCTACCTCCACCCTACTGCTACAGACAGGCGCTCTACCCCACTGCTACAGACAGGCACTCTACCTCCACTGCTACAGACAGGCGCTCTACCTCCACTGCTACAGACAGGCGCTCTACCTCCACCCACTGCTACAGACAGGCGCTCTACCTCCAGAGCTACAGACAGGCACTCTACCTCCACCCCACTGCTACAGACAGGCACTCTACCTCCACAGCTACAGACAGGCACTCTACCTCCACAGCTACAGACAGGCACTCTACCTCCACCCCACTGCTACAGACAGGCGCTCTACCTCCACTGCTACAGACAGGCACTTTACCTCCACCCCACTGCTACAGACAGGCGCTCTACCTTCACTGCTACAGACAGGCACTCTACCTCCACCCCACTGCTACAGACAGGCGCTCTACCTCCACCACACTGCAGACAGGCGCTCTACCTCCACACCTACAGACAGGCCTCTACCTCCATCCCACTGCTACAGACAGGCACTCTACCTCCATCCCACAGCTACAGACAGGCACTCTACCTCCACCCCACTGCTACAGACAGGCACTCTACCTCCACCCATGCTACAGACAGGCGCTCTACCTCCACCCTACTGATACAGACAGCCTCTCTACCCCCACGCTACAGACAGGCGCTCTACCTCACCCCACGCTACAGACAGGCACTCTACCTCCACCCCACTGCTACAGACAGGCACTCTACCTCCACCCACTGCTACAGACAGCACTCTACCTCCACCACAGCTACAGACAGGCACTCTACCTCCACAGCTACAGACAGGCACTCTACCTCCACAGCTACAGACAGGCGCTCTACCTCCACTGCTACAGACAGGCGCTCTACCTCCACCCCACTGCTACAGACAGGCCACACGCCACAGTTTGGATGTTGCACCAAAACACTTTATGCTCCATTCAGCGTCTTCAGACCTACCATACATTGGAGCTAGTATTTAATGTTAAACTGATAATTGATCAAAAGAACAACTCCGTACTCATTAATTTCTTTGTTTTGGGGGGATTTCCACCGATGAAATCACAATCTTCTAATACATGAACTTCCCCTTAGCTGACGTCACATTTCAGGCCTTTGCACTCGCTTGTGATCCTAACTTTGCGCCAGCTGGAAGCCCCCAAACAGCCCCATTCCTTTGATTGTAATCTGTCTGCATGGAACCACCTAGCTTGTACCTTGATAGCCGTGTGACAGAAAATGAGGAAAATCAACTTTCAGTCAAATATTCTCAAAACAATCTAATTGCGCCAGTCTATGAACACTTGACTCCACCAGCAAGACTTGCCGCGTGAATGTAGTCTATGAACACTGAACACCTTTAGCAAAGCCTTACCGCGTGCATGTAGTCTATGAACACTGGACACCTTCAGCAAGGCCTTACCGCGTGCATGTAGTCTATGAACACTGGACACCTTTAGCAAGGCCTTGCCGCGTGAATGGTTGGTGTTCAGCCATACTGCTCCTGGACCAACTTGCCGTCAATAGCTGCAGGATAATACGACGTAAATTTCACCATCCATTTGGATCGATCGCCCCAACCCTATGGTTGAGGACGACGGTTCATATCCGACATTTAATGGATGGCTGTGATTCTAGCCATGCATTGTTGAAACAACCGAGAACGTCTAGAGACTCCAGTCCAAATACAAACGAATTACCCCCCCACCCCCTCCCACACACACACACGTACACGTACACGTACACACACACCACACACACACACACACACACACAACACACACACACACACACACACACACACACACACACACACACACACACACACACACACACACACACACACACACATGCACACATGCAACACACACACACACACACACACACACACACAGACACACACACACACAACACACACCACACACACACACACACACACACACACACACACACACACACACACACATTTCGTCCCCCCTCCTCCCCATCCTATAATGGATGCGCAGTCGTCTTTGGCCCAATGATCTAAAATTAGCGGCTGAAATCCAGCAAGGGAATGGCAGCGAAAATAACCAATCCAAAGCCAGGACGACTGAAATCCTGCAAGCCAATGGCAGCCAAAATAATCAATCCAGCAAGCCAATGGCAGCCAAAATAATCAATCCTGCAAGCCAAAGGCAGCCAAAATAATCAATCCAGCAAGCCAATGGCAGCCAAAGTAACCAATCCAGCAAGCCAATGGCAGCCATAATAACCAATCCAGCAAGCCAATGGCAGCCATAATAGCCATTCCAGCAAGCCAATGGTAGCCAAAATAACCAATCCAGCAAGCCAATGGTAGCCATAATAACCAATCCAGCAAGCCAATGGTAGCGAACATAACCAATCCAGCAAGCCAATGGTAGCCAAAATAACCAATCCAGCAAGCCAGTGGTAGACAAACTAACCAACCCAGCAAGCCTATGATAGCAAAAATAACCAATCCAGCAAGCCAGTGGTAGCCAAAATAACCAATCCAGCAAGCCAATGGTAGCCAAAATAATCAATCCAAAGCGAGGGTGGTGTGTCTGGTGTTTTAAGGCCGCGATATCTAAGTTGTGAGATTCGATGTATTAGCTGTGTAGTACGATGTCTTATTTGTGTAATAACGATATCTTAGTTGTGTGATACGATGTCTTAGTTGTGTAATATGTTTATTAGTTGTGTATTACGATACCTTAGTTGTATGATGCGATGTCTTAATTGTGTAATAGGTGTATTAGTTTGTGTAATACGATTATTAAGTTAGTTAATCGGTGTATTGGCTGTGTAATGCGATGCACTAATTGTGTGATACGATGTATTAGTTGTGTAATTGGATGTGTTGGTTATGTAATACGACGTGTTGCTTATGTCCTGCGATGCATTAGTTGTGTAATTGGATGTGTTGGTTATGTAATACGACGCGTTGCTTATGTCATGCGATGCATTAGTTGTGTAATACGATGTGTTAGTTATGTAATGCGATGTATTATTTCTGTAATATGATCATCTAGTTGTGTACTACAATGCCCTAGGTGTGTAATACGAGGTATCAGCTGTGCAATACGATGTCTTAGTTGTGTAATACGATGTGTTAGCTTTGTTAAAGCAATGTATTCGTTCTGTGTTATGAGTGATTAGTTGTGTAATACAATGCGTGCAGAAAAGGAGCAGATTGTGGCCCTTCAGACAGTCATGCAGATTGTCAGCAGATTGTGGCCCCTTCAGACAGTCATGCAGATTGTCAGCAGATTGTGGCCCCTTCAGACAGTCATGCAGATTGTCAGCAGATTGTGGGCTCCGTCAGACAGTCATGCAGATTGTCAGCAGATTGTGGGCTCCTTCACACAGTCATGCAGATTGTCTTCCATCTCATTGTCAGCTACTGCAGAGGAATCTTTCTTTTTTACAACAGCCTGTGTCAGAAGACATGATCTGTCTTTCTGTCTCCGCCAAACACTTTTCATCAACGTCTGCTGACTGTTCACCCACCTGCACACACACACACACACACACACACACACACACACACACACACACACACACACAACGCACACGTATACACACACACAACACACACACACACACACACACACACACACACACACACACACACACACACACACACACACACACACACACACACACACACACACGTACACACACACACACACACACACACACACACACACACACACACACACACACACACACTCACACGTACACACACACACACACACACACACACACACCACACACACACACACACACACACACACACACACACACACACACACACACACACGCCCGCGCACGCGCGCGCGTACACACACACTCAAACCCCACCTACTGCCCCCTGTCTCAAAATAAAGGGAAAAATGGAAGAATGTGGCCCAATAACAAATCAGTCAATGTGGGTGTGGATCCGTTGTGAACATTCGGATCAAAGAACGGATCCGGGATCCGTTCGATCTTGACGGAGGTCTCTCTTCCGAGCGCCCTCCTTGTTCGGAATGTCTTCATCTCTTCATATTTTGTCCCCACTCCTTACAACCTTTACTCTGGTTTACTCACGCAGTGCAAGCGCAACCTGCGGCTATTATGAAGTGTTCGGTTTCCTCTGCATGAAACAGCAGACAGTTTCGCACAGACAGGTCTGATTGCACGAGGTTCGAACCTCCTCCTCGATCATTCGACTCCAACGATTGGAGTAGCCCCGCCGTCAGTGGTGAGATAACTTCTTACCTCCCTCTCACCTCCACTCGTGTGTGTGTGTGTGTGTGTGTGTGTGTGTGTGTGTGTGTGTGTGTGTGTGTGTGTGTGTGTGTGTGTGTGTGGTGTGTGTGTGTGTGTGTGTGTGTGTGTGTGTGTGTGTGTGTGTGTGTGTGTGTGTGTGTGTGTGTGTGTGTGTGTGTGTTGTGTGTGTGTGTGTGTGTGTGTGTGTGTGTGTGTGTGTGTGTGTGTAGGACACACAGAGCAGATGCAAACATCACACGTGCGCTAAGCTCATGCGCAAACGAAGCAGTGATTTGGGGAGGTGGGTGGGAGAAGGTGGAGATAGGAGGGGACGGGCGGCGAATGTTATGTGTCAGTAAATTGTCTGAATTCCTTTCACGCTTGAACACAAACACAGAAAATAAAATATAAATCGCAGGCAATTATTTCGTAGCGCGCAAAAACAAATCATCTTTTTTCGCGGGAAAGAGAAACAACAACAAAAACAACCATTGCGCTAGATTTTCACGCATTTTTGACTTTTCTGTTGTCTAGTTTCCGGTTGTGTTTAGAACGGAACGGAAAAGGAACGCAACAGAACACAGATGCAGATTCCTGTCTTGTATTTGTAAATTAAAAAAAAAGAAAAAAAAGGGGAAAAATACATATATAAATCAGTCACTTTAGCACATTCTCGCCTTTTGGTGGTTAGAAATTTTGTATGTAAGAGAAAAGAAAAAGAAATACTGCTCTCCCCGATCTCCCGCGTGACAGGCGGGGCTACTAACCACTATGCTACCAAGAAGCTTAAAGACTTTGGTTATCTTTAAGTTTATAAACCATTATTGCTTAAAACTGTTAATCACAATGCTATCATGTATAGCCGTTAGTAACGGCTATTCTGGTAAAATAAAACATCGGGCATCATCCGTGAACCATAATGAACATATTTACACATTTTCAGAAAGATCGGTCTGGAGCGAGTGGAACACATTTTGACCACGGACGAATACACAGACAGACAGACAGAGAGACAGACAGACAGACAGACAGACAGACACACACACACACACACACACACACACACACACACACACACACACACACACACACACACGCACACACACACACACACTCACACGTACACAACACACACACACACACACACACACACACACACACACACACACACTCACACACACACACACACACACACACACACACACAACACACACACGCCGCGCGCGCGCGCGCGCGGCGTGCGCGCGCATACACACACACTCAAACCCCACCTACTGCCCCCTGTCTCAAAATAAAGGGAAAAAATGGAAGAATGTGGCCCAATAACAAATCAGTCAATGTGGGTGTGGATCCGTTGTGAACATTCGGATCAAAGAACGGATCCGGGATCCGTTCGATCTTGACGGAGGTCTCTCTTCCGAGCGCCCTCCTTGTTCGGAATGTCTTCATCTCTTCATATTTTGTCCCCACTCCTTACAAACCTTTACTCTGGTTTACTCACGCAGTGCAAGCGCAACCTGCGGCTATTATGAAGTGTTCGGTTTCCTCTGCATGAAACAGCAGACAGTTTCGCACAGACAGGTCTGATTGCACGAGGTTCGAACTCCTCCTCGATCATTCGACTCCAACGATTGGAGTAGCCCCGCCGTCAGTGGTGAGATAACTTCTTACCTCCCTCTCACCTCCACTCGTGTGTGTGTGTGTGTGTGTGTGTGTTGTGTGTGTGCGTGTGCGTGTGCGTGTGCGCGTGCGCGTGCGCGTGCGCGTGCGCGTGCGCGTGCGCGTGCGCGTGCGCGTGCGCGCGTGTGCGTGTGCGTGTGCGTGTGCGTGTGCATGTGCGTGTGCGTGTGTGTGTGTGTGTTTGTGTGTGTAGGACACACAGAGCAGATGCAAACATCACACGTGCGCTAAGCATCATGCGCAAACGAAGCAGTGATTTGGGGAGGTGGGTGGGAGAAGGTGGAGATAGGAGGGGACGGGCGGCGAATGTTATGTGTCAGTAAATTGTCTGAATTCCTTTCACGCTTGAACACAAACACAGAAAATAAAATATAAATCGCAGGCAATTATTTCGTAGCGCGCAAAAACAAATCATCTTTTTTCGCGGGAAAGAAAAACAACAACAAAAACAACCATTGCGCTAGATTTTCACGCATTTTTGACTTTTCTGTTGTCTAGTTTCCGGTTGTGTTTAGAACGGAACGGAAAAGGAACGCAACAGAACACAGATGCAGATTCCTGTCTTGTATTTGTAAATTTAAAAAAAAGAAAAAAAATGGGAAAAATACATATATAAATCAGTCACTTTAGCACATTCTCGCTTTTGGTGGTAGAAATTTTGTATGTAAGAGAAAAGAAAAAGAAATACTGCTCTCCCCGATCTCCCGCGTGACAGGCGGGGCTACTAACCACTATGCTACCAAGAAGCTTAAAGACTTTGGTTATCTTTAAGTTTATAAACCATTATTGCTTAAAACTGTTAATCACAATGCTATCATGTATAGCCGTTAGTAACGGCTATTCTGGTAAAATAAAACATCAGGCATCATCCGTGAACCATAATGAACATATTTACACATTTTCAGAAAGATCGGTCTGGAGCGAGTGGAACACATTTTGACCACGGACGAATACACAGACAGACAGACAGAGAGACAGACAGACAGACAGACACACACACACACACACACACACACACACACACAACACACCACACACACACACACAGAGAGAGAGAGAAGGAGAGAGAGAGGAGAGAGAGAGAGAGAGAGAGAGAGAGAGAGAGAGAGAGAGAAGAGAGAGAGAGAGAGAGAGAGAGAGAGAGAGAGAGAGAGAGATTCAGATTTAGATTCAGATTCAGATTCAGATGTTTTAATCATATAAGGCCATTGCCCCTCATGATGGGGAGTAATTGAACAATCATTTCACACAATGTTTTCTTTTATATATACAAATGATGAGGTTAATTAAAGATAACGTTTTACAAAATAGCAACTTGACGCAGCTGAAACGCTTTATACAAGAAAATTGATAGATTTCTGATAGTTTCTGTCATGTTTGCATCCCAAAAGTAAACTTAATCGAAACAGGTTTCGAAATTTATGAAATTTTGCAGGAATATATTGAGAGAGAGAGAGAGAGAGAGAGAGAGAGAGAGAGAGAGAGAGAGAAGAGAGAGAGAGAGAGAGAGAGAGAGAGAGAGAGAGAGAGAGAGAAGAGCATTTCTTTGTTCTCATTGTAAAGTGTTCCTTGTTCTATAAGAACTGGGAGTACAAAAAATGTGGATCAGTGGTTTTAGGGCTAGGAAGGTCAGAAAAGACTGTATGCGTAATTGTGCTCTGATTCCTTTTACTGAGGTAGGGTTATCTCCGTGTCTCCAATGGAAAAGACTGTATCTGTAATTCTGCTCAGATTCCTTTTACTGAGGCAGGGTTATCTCCGCTGCTCCAGTGGAATGTGTGGTAATGTCAGGTGAAGAAGTTTGCTGTGACCGGACACATTCCCTGGGTGGAGAAGAAGGCCAGGGTTGCCTGTAGACTGCCTTCAACACCTGTTTGATCAGCTATGTGACACAAAAGAGAGAGAGAGAGAGAG
>JAFLJL010017091.1:0-13803 GCA_018398815.1 Conus ventricosus
CAGTGTTCCTTACAGTCCACATGTTCCTTCATGTTCCTTACAGTCCACAATGTTCCTTCATGTTCCTTACAGTCCACAATGTTCCTCAGTGTTCCTTACAGTCCACAATGTTCCTTAGTGTTCCTTACAGTCCACAATGTTCCTCAGTGTTCCTTACAGTCCACAATGTTCTTAGTGTTCCTTACAGTCACAATGTTCCTTAGTGTTCCTTACAGTCCACAATGTTCCTTAGTGTTCCTTACAGTCCACAATTTCCTCAGTGTTCCTTACAGTGCACAATGTTCCTTAGTTAGTCCTTACATCCACAATGTTCCTTACAGTCCACATTTCCCTTGTATCTTACGTCCACATTGTTCCTCAGTGTTCCTTTACAGTCCAAATGTTCCTTAGTGTTCCTTACAGTCCACATGTTCATCCGTGTTCCTTACAGTCACAATGTTCCTTAGTGTTCTTACAGTCCACAATGTTCCTTAGTGTTCCTACAGTCCACATGTTCCTTAGTGTTCCTTACAGTCCACAATGTTCCTTAGTGTTCCTTACAGTCCACAATGTTCCTTAGTGTTCCTTACAGTCCACAATGTTCCTTAGTGTTCCTTACAGTCCACAATGTTCCTCAGTGTTCCTTACAGTGCACAATGTTCCTTAGTATTCCTTACAGTCACAATGTTCCTCAGTGTTCCTTACAGTCCACAATGTTCCTTAGTGTTCCTTACAGTCCACAATGTTCCTTAGTGTTCCTTACAGTCCACAATGTTCCTCAGTGTTCCTTACAGTCCACAATGTTCCTTAGTGTTCCTTACGTCCACAATGTTCATCCAGTGTTCCTTACAGTCCACAATGTTTGTATCTCTTATGTCCACAGTGTTTGCTTCAGTCTACAGTGCTCATAACAGTTTTCCGAATACTCCACAGTGTTTCCTTACAGGTCCACATGTTCCTTAGTGTTCCTTACAGTCCACAATGTTCATCCGTGTTCCTTACAGTCACACAATGTTGTGTCTCTTATTGTCCACAGTGTTTGCTTCAGTCTACAGTGCTCATAACAGTTTTCCGAATACTCCACAGTGTTCCTTACGGTTTACTGTGGGTTCACTAAAGCTACATCCAGTACAGCAACTTCGGTCAAGAGAGTCCAGTTAAGTGAAACCATCTTAAAGACATACCACTATTGCAATATACCTCTACAGCATCGTACTACTACCGGAACAATCCATTACAGTGGCATACCACTACAGAGACATACCACCACATTAACAAACAAGATGCAAAGCATATAAACGTACTCCCAGTTTATCCTGAATACGCATGAGATATTCCATAAAGAGGAAAAACCGTCTTGGCCTGGTGCAACCATTAGTAATGGCTATTCTGGTGAACATCGGCTATCGTCTGACCTAAAATGAACATACTTACAAATTTTCAGAAAGATCGGCCAAGAACTTTCTGAAATTTTCCATAAAGAAGAAAACCATTATGGGCTGTTAGTAATGGCTCTAATGGTAAACTTAAACATCGGGCATCATCCGTGACCCATAATGAACATGTCTACAAATTTTCAGAAATATCGGCCACATACTTTCTGAGATATTCCATGAAGAAGAAAAGGCGTTACAGGCCGTTACAGCCGTTAGTAACAGTATAATGGTAAACTAAAACATCTGACATTATTTGTGACCCATAATGAACATACGTACAAATTTTCAGAAAGATCGACCAAGTGCTTTCTGAGATATTCTATAAAGAAGAAAAACTGTTACAGGCTGTTACAGCCATTAGTAACAGCTATAACCAGGTAAACTAAAACATTGGGCATCATTCGTGACCCATAATGAACATACCTGCTAATTTTCGCTAAGATCAGCCAAGTACTTTCTGAGATATTCCATAAAGAAGAAAAAGTGTTACAGGCCGTTACAGCCGTTAGTAACGGCTGCAACGGTAAACTAAAACATCGGGCATCATGTTGACCTATGATGAACATACCTACAAATTTTCAGTAAGATCGGCCAAGTGCTGTCTGAGATATTCTATAAAGAAGAAAAAGCGTTACAGGCCGTTACAGCCGTTAGTAACGGATATAACGGTAAACTAAATATCGGGCATCATCCGAGACCCATAATGAACATACCTGCTAATTTCGCAAAGATCGGCCAAGTACTTTCGGAGATATTCCATAAAGAAGAAAAAGCGTTACAGCTGTTAGTAACGGCTGTAACGGTAAACTAAAACATCGGGCATCATCTGTGACCCATAATGAACATTTCTACAAATTTTCAGGAAGATCCGCCAAGTACTTTTTAATATTTCTAAAAAGAAAGACAAACCGTTACAGGCTAACGGCTGTAACGGGTAAACTAAAACATCGGCATCATCTGTGACCATAATGAACATTTCTACAAATTTTCAGGAAGATCCGCCAAGTACTTTCGGAGATATTCCATAAAGAAGAAAAAGCGTTACAGGCCGTTACAGCCATTACTAACGGCTGTAACGGTAAACTAAAATGTCAGGCATCATCCTTGACCCATAATGAACATACCTACAAATTTTCTGAAAGATCAACCCAGTAGTTTTGTCTGGAGCGAGTGGAACACATTTTGACTACGGACACACAGACACACACACAGACAGACACACAGACAGCATTTCTTCGTTCCCATTCTAAAGTACTCCCTGTTCTATAAGAACACCACTACATGAGATAAGATAATATTGCTTATAGCCCAGCCGACCGCAAAGGGCCACATCAGGGCTGTCACCACGTTAAAATCAACTCACCAGTCATACACCACTACATTAACATACCATTACAGAGACATTCACTACATACCACAACAGCAACAAACCACCTGTAGCGACATACCCCTATAGCAACATACCACTACAGTAGCATATCACTACAGCCTTACAGTAACATACCACAACAGCAACATACCACTGCATAAACCTGTCACAGTGACATGCCACTATAGTGACAAACTACTGCAGCAGCATACCACTTCAGCAACCACCACTATAGCGACCCATTGCATCACCATACCACTACAGCAAGTTGAATAAAATAAAAGCAACATACCACTGCATTAACATACTACCACAGTGACATACTGCCACAATGACATACGGGTCATTACAGCAACATACCACTGCAGTAACATAACACTGCAGCAACATCCCACTGCAGTAACATAACACTGCAGTAGCACACCATACAGTGACAACCGCAACAATAACAGAAGTCACAGCATCATACCACTATGAAAGCATTTTAAATCTTTTGCACTTTGCTGCTGACTCTGTATTTGCTTTTGTGTGTTAGTGTTTACACCCTTATCACCAATTGTTTTCTTGTACAAAATTCCTTTGGAAGTTGTTTTGAAGGGCAAGATGTTTTGAAAGATCCTCATAATACTTTGTTTGTTTAAAATAATCTGTTTTTTGTTTTGTTTTTTGTTTTACTGTTGTTTTTGTTTGTTTGTTTATTTGTTTTGAGCCACAATAAATGGAAAATTTGATAATGGTATCATCTGACGACAAAGTTTGTTTCATACAAAGAAAATGCTTGTTTCGCCATCATTTTAGAGACAAATTCTCTTGATATGAATTTGTTCAAACTTCAATACAGATAATGCACACAACTGATAAAGGAAATTTTTTTTAATAAATGTGCAGTCGGTTGTATTTGACTGTGAATGGCACACTTCAAACCAGCATTGCTGATTTGTCACAGCCGATTTGGTATAGTTTCAAAACTTTGGTGTCAGCTTGTCAAAATGCATGAGATGTCAATGCAAAGCATTTATAAATGTATGGTATTACACAGGCAAACATTTTGCTGCATGATTTTATCCCTAGTATGTCATTTTTGAAACATACTTGGCAAGATTACTGCATGATGGGACACTCCCACGTATCTCTCTGCTTCTCTGTCCACCATCAAACTTCTCGGTCTCTTCGCTCTCTTTTCCCCAAAAAAATGAAGAAAATTCCTAAGCGCTCGTTAAAGACAGTCGGTAAGGAGAGCATTTAGCTTTAGTGCACCCACTCTTTGGAATTTCTCTTCCTGACAGCTTTACGTGACCTGCCCACATTTATCTAAATTTAAGTCTGAGTTAAAACATACTTTTTTTGGAAAGCCTTCTTCAACCATTATCTAAATGCTGCGTCTATTATTCTTAAATGACTTTTTATGTACTGCATGCAAAACTGTATTGTTTACGCTTGAACCGATGAACTTGATAAGTGTGCCTGTGTTGGTAGGTGTGTGTGTGTGTGTGTGTGTGTGTGTGTGTGTGTGTATGGGAACACATGTCAGTGCTAGTGTTTGAGTGTGTGTTTAGGCGCAATGAGTTGATCCCAAGAATTGCGCCATATAAAATCCATACATTATCATTATTATTATTATGTTTGATACACAAATGCACTGGATAGGAAGTCCTGAACAAATATCAAATTGATAAAAAAAAAAACCAATAACTGTTAAATGTTTGAATTATCACATTTACTGGATCACCTGCAGAAACGATATTGGGTCCACAAACTACAGACTGGGTGACTCAATACATGACTGCGTGCATACTGGGAAGGTCTGATAGGTAAACAAGCAGAAATAAAAAAATAAAAAAAACCCAGACTATTGGGTTGACTAGATACATGTTGACCTGAGCAGCTCAAGCCAGCCTTCTGAACTGATTCAATATTGAGCTGACCTAATAAACAACCACTATATTGGTCCTGACCAGATGGTAGGATTGTCTTAGATCAAACCAGTACTATACATGTTTTGAGTAACATCCAGTACATACTGGGAAATGATCTATTGGTTTGTAAGGTCCACTGCTTGTTCTTTGTCCTTATTTCCTGTGCAGCATACATTATTAATGGGTGAGGTTGGTTCAAGCGGTACCCCTACCACCCTAGGAAAAGGGGAAAATAAAATGATGGTCAAGATGAAAGTCTGTGACTAGATAGTAGATCACAAGTTCAGTCCTTAATGTTGCCACTTTATTTACCATCAAGGAGATAAGTTTGAGAGAACTATTGATAAATAACCATTAGTTTCACTGAATATGTCATCTAATGAAAAAAAAAGTTCTATGGGTATTTCTAACATTACACTACGTTACATTGAAAATCGACAAAATCTTGCACGTACCTGTATGTTAATATCGCAGCCTTCGCGCCCAATCGTGGTCACTTTGGGTGCTAAGGTGAAACAACTGCCGTCCTGGCCCTTGAGAACGGCTTTCATGACGGCGGAATGTGACGAACCACAAAGTCAGAGAGCGGACGCAAAAACACCATAGACCACTCAAAACGTGCACTTGCAAGTCCCGCGGCGGTCACCGCTCGAAAATGTTCGACTTGATCACAGCACTCAAAAGCATTTTCTAGCACGCATTACATTGACAAATGTCAGTTTGGGTACTTAAACTATGTTCCTGTGATGGTAATTAGCCGCTATAATCATCGGCTATGATGCACCGTTCCAATTAGCTCGCCTCTTAATTCCGGCGCCGAAGTCTCGTAGGAGGTGAATCGGCCATTGACATAACAACGACCCAAACATTGATACTCTCTAACCTAGAAACTCTACTGGGCGACAACGGATGTCTAAATCAATGCCAGTTCTGTGCTGAATAGTTGCTTTTTTGCAGCTGAAAGTAAATCATGATTAAATTAACGACTACACAGTGGATTACTATGATGTTGGCTGCGGTATTTCGTTTTGATTAGTGTAACTTAATTAGGAGATTAAACCTTTGCCCCAAGAGCCGTATGGCCACAGTCCACAAGTACGAATTACGCACTGCGGATTTGTCTCTTCACGCGATCGTCCGGAACCACACGTTTGAACATTAACAAGACTTCTGCAATCTGTCACCATTATTCAGTTATGGGTAATCTTCAAGGAGAGGGGTCCTTATTATTGAGCGTAGTAACGTCATATGTTATTTTTCTGTTGAAAGGTTGGTAAACATTGACATTTTTCGTGATATTATTTCATAATGAATTGCGTAGATACAGACGAAAAAGTTAAAATAACAGTTTACATGCGTTATTTAGGTTGCCCAGCAGTCAGATACTACGAAAATATTGTTTGAAAAGCGCTCAATAATAAGGACCCCTCTCCTTGAAGATTACCCAGTTATGCAGAAAAAGCCGTGATATCTTCCAAGAGGCTTGCTCAGAAAGAGACAGTATGCAAGTTATGTCCTTTACGTCGTCTGCTACAATTCTCAGTTGGAATAGAGGGATGATTCAACTACTTTGATGGATAGATCAACATCAATACAGTTTTGTCTAAATCGAGTTTTAGTTTGTTGTCTTTCATCCAGGTTTTGAGGTCAGACACATAGGTCTGAGTGCTTCCAATTATTGTCGGAAGATGTGAAAACGACAGTTTTCTTGTAGATAGCCTAATTGTATAGGTAAAGGTGACGTTCAAATATTGCCAAATCCCCCCCCCCCCCCCATCTTTTTTTTTTCTTTTCTTTTCTAATCAAAGAAGAACAGAGAGTTAAATTCCGAAAACCTGTTAATGCCGTTTTCTTTATTACTAATGATTCTAAGGACACTTCTGAGCGGCCGTGACTTTGAAGATGACATCTATTTTACCCGACAACTGTGGATAGTTTATATTTCTTGAGTCAGAAGTGTTCACCAGTTTCCTCCTGGTGTGAGCCTTGAGCTCATCTGTGGATGCTCAAATCGTTTCTGGAGTAGTGGATGTCTCCTGTCCCTCCCGATTTTATGAACATTGGAAGATGAGCCCCGACATTCCCCACTCCTTCCCCCATTAAAAAAAAAGTGGAAGACTGCTCTAAATGTTTTTGTTAATTCAGGCTGACCCTCCATTGCAAAACGTCTTCCGATTCCACCGCATTCTACAGTGTCACCCACATTCTCTGTCTGATACTACCTATGTCTACATCTATCAAAATGGACGCAACACTAACTAGCACTCTTCAGAACACATTAAGCCAACGCCATGCACAAGAAAAAAGAAGAAAAAAGAAAAGAAGACTCTTAACAAGATATAGGCCCAGCTTGGAGTAGGCTTTCGGCGACACGTGGAAAATTATGTCGAACAGTGAATATGACCTCAGCCGAACAAACTTTCTGTCTTTGAGGCTCATTTAAAAAAAAAAAAGAAGACGGGGTGGGATGGGAGTGTGTGTGTTGTGTGTGTGTGTGGGGGGGGGGGGGGGGGGGGGGGACGTTTAGAGGTCCACGATAATAAGCTGTAAATCGTCAGTAAATTGACACATATACGCTATAAACACACACACACACACACACACCACACCACACACACACACACACACACACGAAAGCACGCACGCACGCGCGCGCACGCACGCACACAACACACACACGCACGCATGCACACAACACATCACACACACACACACGCACGCGAACAGCCGATAGATGCGGCATAAACCGAGTGACGTCCACTGCAACGTTCAAAGCACCGTGACAGACGTTTGAGTTTCATTGTATGAATGCATGAATAATATTATATGCATCCATAAATAATATAAAATAACCCCCTCCCCCCTCTCTCTCTCTCTCTCTCTCTCTCTCTCTCTTTTCAAACTGAGAAAACCACAGACACAATCTTTCACAATCATGCGTTTTGTACCCCTTTTTTTCATGAAATTTCTTGGCATACTGAATATCAAATCTGGTGATGGGCGTGGGGGGGGGGGGGGGGGGGGGGGGGGGAAGTTTCAAAATTCAATAGTTCGAGTTTATGTTTGTTTTTACCCTCCCTCTCCCTCCCCCACAAAGCTCACCCCGAAGACGTAAAAATGAGATACGAGGTTTCATGAGCTATCGACCGTAAAAAATACACGACTGATTAAATCAGAACGTTTTTAATTCAACGAATTTCGTCTGTTCCTACTGTGGACGTTGGTTCGAGACAAGAAGCTGGAGCAGTTAGGAACCAAGGGGAGGAAGCGATAAACGGAAGAAGGGATATGCTCCTTACGTCCAGTTCTCTCCCTTACCTTTAACAACGGCTCTGCTGTAACTGCTGCAAAAGGAGGTTGGAGGACAAAACAAACAAACATATAAAACAGTTTTTATTCTGTTTGGAGTGCATGTTGATCCGACTTTATGAGTCCTTTTTACCGTCTTGTCTAGACTTTTCAGCTTTCGGAATGCAAGTCATTATGCCCTCTTTTTGTGTTGGAGTCATCGCCTTTCATTTATAGCTTCTTTTTTTTTTTTTCTTAGAGGGAGAGGACTAACTTGTTCTGGAGCATCTTCATATGAAAATCATTTAAGAAGTCCATACTAGACTTTTTGAAGTTTTTAACACTTTTAATGCATTTTCGCCTCTATGTTATCTAACCGTCTGGCTTTTTTTTCTTCTTTTCTTTTCTTTTAGCTTCATCTGTGTTTAATATCAGCACTATATTTCAAAGAACGAGAATGGATTTTTCACAGCTTTCAACTTCACTTTTTATATAACGCTTTTCATTGAAATTATTTCACATGCTCTGATTGGCTACGTCATTTAGATAAGTGATAGATCAATTTTGCCAGGCAATTCGGTACGTCATATCCTTTCTCCGAAATGGAAAAAATATTTGATTTTTTCCCCTCTGCTTCAGCAGTTCATTCAGATTTTGATAAAGGAGTGCTCCTTCCGTTCTTTTTCTTTTCTTAGAATTTTATGTGACTTGTTTGGAGTCAAGCACTTCAATAACATCATTTCTGTTGTGTGTCTGAAGTTTGAATACCTGCTTTCAGTTGATGTTTTTTTCTTTTTTCTTTTTAAAAATTTCTGTTCCTTCTTTGATACAGATGCACTTTTTATTAATCGAATTTTCATGAAAGAAAGTCTACGATGTATTACATGACATAAGGAACTGGACTTCACTTTCAAACTGTGCGTTGATTTTTCAATCTTTGCATAGCTTCCAGTCTCGTCAGGTCTTCGGAGGAGACTGTAAACGTAGCTCTCGTGTCTAAATGAATGCATTAAAAAAAAAAGAACTGCAGGCGTCTAATGTCTCCTCTGAAGCAGAATATCCCCCAGTGTGACGGTGGGATGGATCGCATGCACGCGCACTTCGATGACGCGCCTTCGATGACGCGCCTCTTTGCTGACGACACTTCGATGACGCGCCTCTTTGCTGACGACACTGCTGTATACCGGCTGATAACATCAGGCCTGGACCAAGAACGGCTACAACAAGACCTCCTCAAACTCGAACAGTGGGAGAAGAGCTGGGACATGGCCTTTCACCCAGGGAAATGTACCACCCTCCCAGTGACCAGGAAGAAAAAACCCTTGCCAAACAGCTATCACCTACACGGCCAGAATTTAGCCACAGTCAATCGGCGAAATATCTTGGCGTTACCATCAGTCACGATCTCAGCTGGGATGAGCATATCAATAACATCTGTTCGAAGGCCAACAAGACCCTCGGCTTCCTTCGCCGCAACCATCGAATCAGTGCCATCCAGCTGAAAGAAACGGCATACAAGTCCTTCGTGAGGCCCATACTGGAATACGCCTGCACAGTGTGGGATCCACACACAAAACAAAATATCAGCAGGATTGAGGCAGTACAGAGCAGAGCAGCCCGGTTTGTTCTCAGAAGATACCACAACACTTCAAGTGTAAAATCTATGATAGACAAACTGGGCTGGGATCCACTCCAGCAACGCAGGAAGACCTCCCGCCTCACCATGTTGTACAAAATCTTGCATGAGGTCTGTGTGGACGCTGCCAAACTGAAACCTGCACCACCAAGACAAAGAAGAGGACACTCACAGCAACTGACCCAGATCTATTGCCGCACCCAGTACCGACAACAGGCATTCTTTCCCAATACCATCAGGGACTGGAATGACCTGACTGAGGCAGTAGTATCAGCCAAAACCCTCGACACATTCGTGTCAAGGGTCCGATTAAATTAGAGTAGGAACCAGAGTAGGGATATAGGGATAGGTGGGTTGGTTTTTTTTTTTTTTTTTTTTTTTTTTTTTAGTGGGCTTGGCTGCACCTTATGTGTAGCCAGGGCTGGCTTACCCCCGAGGGGGGACAGGGTGACCGTGGTAGCCTGCCAGCAGATCCACGCATAGCTATTTTAGCTTTATTCAAATTACTGTCTGTTGTGTAGTGAGAGCGTGAATGCTTTTTTTTTTTTTTTTTTTTTTTTGCGTCAACCCCAAAGCGGCAGAGTAATCAACCTGATGATTGTGGCCGCTCAACGGATGATGATGATGCGCGCGCACACACACACACGTCAAATCGTAACGTTTCGAAATGGTGCCACATTATTGACATAAGCTCCATCACATATGAGAAAACCGTCAACTGTTTGCATGATTAGAATAGTAGAACGATAAGATAACTAAAGCCACGCCAATGATTCCACTAGCTTCATACTGAGCATGCCGACTATGAAAAAATATTATTTAAGTATCTTGTTTCATACACACACACACACACTTCACTCCCCCAAGCTGCTCATACAGTCAGTGCCAACAATGTGACTTCACACAATGGAGTCGATTTTCATGTCTGTTACTTGCTTGATTGTGAAGGAGCCAGGCTCCAAATGGTTTCCGTGGTTACTCGTCGATCATGATGCAGGCTCTCTCGAGAGCAGTATGGATTGCTACCGAGGACGCATGTCGATCAACGATGAATTTAACGACGAAAGGCAGACGAATGTGCCCGGAAGAGTTATGTATAGGAATGAAACCGAATAGAAATATTGTCAGTGATTAATAGAAATTATCTGCATCAAATTTCAATCCAGCTGTTCTTCCTTGTCAGTTCTAAAGGGCGTCTTTGTTGTAGTGCTTATGATAATTGGAGTCACGTCCCTTGGTCTTCGCTATTCACGTTCTTAGCTTTGTGCATTGGCTGCTGTTTTTCAGAAAAAGACCACACACACACACGCGCGCGCGCACACGCGCGCGCACGCACAGAGCAAAAGAGGGAGGGAGCGAAAGAGAAGGAGAGAGAAAGAGAGAGAGAGAGAGAGAGAGAAGTAGAGACGATGAGAGAGGAGAGAGAGAAGAGTGAGAGAGAGAGAGAAATAAATGCCGACTTCGAGTGAACAAACAGTAAAATGTTTATAGCGCTTGGATTTTATGTCAAGACCTCTTCACGTACACTGGATTTATCTAAACATGGCACATCACATAACAATTACATGAAAACAAAACAAGGTACATGTCCAAAATGTACAAGAAGTATTCACATTCTGTACTGATAAAAGCACAGCTATCAGAATATTATAAATACTATAATCGATGTACAGAATATTTTACATGGCATGCAGACCTACACACTCCAAGGCATTATCAATAATTTCTTCCTCATCTTTAGCACATACAGAAACGTATACAAGTGCATTAAGTGACATTCATCATCCTCAACTGGCTTAACTATGAGACAAACTGATAAATTCCAATTCTTGGCACCTTTCGTTTTACTGGCAACCTAGGACTCGGAAGACAAACATAATTTTAATCAAAGTCCATATCCACATTCACACACGCGCGCGCGCAATCGCACACACACACAACACACATGCAATCGTACACCCACACACACACACAGACACACACACACACACACACACACACACACACACACACACACACACACAAAAGCGTGCACAATCGCACACACACACAACTCTCAAACACACAATCGCACACACATAACATCATGTGCGCACACGCGCAATCGCACCCCCCCCCCCCCCCCCCCCCCCCCACACACACACAACAAATACACATGAAAGAATGTCGGCTTACGCCACAGCCCGGCTCGCTCAACCTCAAACACATCCACGTCTTAACAGACCTAATAAAGCTAAACACCTGCAATTCATCACACTGTGATTCCTCTCTCAAATGTTTGCAAAGGACGTATCAGCGATAGCCCTTGCAAAGATCTGACAGCAAGACCCCCTTATTTCATTACTAAACAGACTAAGACACTGGCATTAAAAATGAAATATTTCAATTTTCATTTTCTTTGCAGCCCAGCCGACCTCAAAAGGGTCATACCAGGGCTGTTGCCATGTCACAATATTTGCATTTAAAACAAACAAAAAAGGTTAAAACAAAATAATTCCTCATTTGCTAAACTGACTTTAAAATTATTAGACTTTTTAATATAAACAAAAAATATGCCAATATACAGACGACATATAAAGAAGCAAACACACATGAATATCCATGATACACATACAAACCAAGGCATACTTGAAAGTTTCAAAGAAAATCATTCCAAATTTGCTAAAATGAGTTACAAAAAAAACCCCAAAAAAAAACCAATTACTGAACATTTTAAGTGTCAACACAATAAGATGCAAATATATATACGTGAACGTACACAGCTACATCCACAATACACATAAAACCAACGCCTACTCGAAAGCACACCTACAACTCCTCTACCCCATTCCCTCGCCTCTAAAACCACCCAGCTTCGCACACATGCCCAATTATTACTTATGAATCAAGCTGTATGGATGCAATCCATCACAATTATGGTTCGTTACTGAAATGTTTGCAATGGCGTTCCAATGGTAGGCCCTTGCAAAGATTTGGCAGCAACACAAACCGTGTATCTGTATATAGAGTAATAGGTTTGCATTACAAGTGAACACATTTCATAGTTCACTCCCATTTTATTTGTAAGCCCAGCAGACCTCAAGGGATCATATCAGGACTGTTATGATAGAATAAACGATTTCATATAGGGAAGGAATTAACAAAAAAAGAGGGCCATCTATAGCAACATTCTATTCTAGTTTGAAAAAAAAAACATAACTTAACACAGGCCCTATTGACACACACCAACTGAATGATTGACACCAATTTGCAGTTTAACTCAAGTTGAAAGGGACATTTAAGAAAACAAACAAAATTAAACGTTTTTCATTCAAAGCAAAGAAGCATATTAACGCACAAATATACGCGCGCAACTACACTACGCGCGAAACACCATACCACGCACGCACACACGCGCGCGCGCACCAGCCCCAACCCCACACCATACGCGCGCGTGCGCACACACACAGTACATAAATAAAACACACTCAATACGAACACACCCATACCCTCACATACCCCTCAAAAACTTAACTCATACACACTGCCATACATAAATACACAAATACACACATCTCATACGAACACACATACCCTCACATACACTCAAAAGTACACGCTCACACCAGACATACAACACACGTTCCAAACACACACGCCACACACTCACCGTGCATCGCGCGCACAACTCTACTCGAGCACTCGTACACACATGCATTCGCTCCACACACACACACACACAACACACACACACACCACACACACACACACACACACATACGTGCGAGCACGCACCACACCCCCCACACAAATACACAGAAAAAAAAACATTAAAAAAATTAAAAAGAAATCTGCCCATTATATACAGTCTTGTATCGCTTTGCACCTTTGCCACCATCTCTCCCTCTTCACACACACACAAATTTTCCCAATACATACTCATACATACAGGTACATATAAAAGAACACCATTCTGCACACATAACCCATCTCACCCATCCAAAACCACACAACACACACCAGCATCTTAACACATACCATCCAAACTTTGTATCTACATCACTCTGTAGTTCCTCACCAACATGTCTGCAATGGCAGCAACACAACCCTTACACTTCTTCACTGAAATGTTTGCAATGGCGTACCAGTGGTAGGCCCTTACAAAGACTTGGTAGTAACACAGCCCATTGTGTGCGTGTG
>JAFLJL010017093.1:0-13266 GCA_018398815.1 Conus ventricosus
ATGCTGGAGAGAGTGACAGAGTTTGAAGAGTTGTGGACATAGAGCTGGACTGAACGAGCCAGAGAGGTAGAGTACAATAAATGTGAAGATCTAGATAGGAATATGGACTTGGAGAGACAGGTCCTGGGAGACAGAGTAAGAGTAAGGGGGGGGGGGGGGTTGAGCTGGGACACAGGTCCTGGTAGACTGACTGACTGGCTGACTGAAACCGTTTACTGTCAGATTAACATATTATTGTCCCGGGAGACAGAGTAGAAGGGATTGAGTTAGGGAGACATGGTTGAGGAGACCCTCAGAGTTTGGGATACAAAAGATTAAATTATTTGTTTTAAAACCTTCAATGAACGTGGGAAGCTCACAGATGATTTGTCAACAAGCCAAAAAACGGGTTGGAAAACAAACGTCCGTTCAAAAGTGAATTCATCAATAACAAATTGTGCACAACGTCCCTTCTCTGTCTCGAATACATTCATATTATTCATCAACATGTATTCATATCTCTTTTAGTCTTGAATAATTCATATTATTCATCAACATACATTAACATATCTTTTAGCCAAGCAGCAAAAAATTAACCCTTGGTGAATTTAGAGGAAGCTTGGATGGAGGGGGTGCGTGGGGGGGGGGGGCTGAGGGTGGGAGCGGGTGTTACTTCACAGAATCACACAGCCCCGCGAGTGAAATTGGAAATGGTCAAAAAACACTCCAGGCAGTGATAGGGGTGCGTGGCCAGGTCCATCACCTCCCTGTCATACAGGATGACTAAGTCTGGCCTGTGCCACTCTTCCGTCCTTGGCCTTTTCCCTGGACCTTTGCCTACATCACACAACCAAGCGTCCATGGACCATACCTCACATCACACCCCAAGCGTCCATGGACCATGCCTCACATCACACACCAGCGCCCAGGACCATACCTCACATCACACACCAGCGTCCATGGACCCTTTGCCTCACTCACACCCCAAGCGTCATGGACCATGCCTACATCACACACCAAGCGCCCATGGACCATGCCTCAATCACACACCAAGCGTCCATGGCCCATGCCTCACATCACACACCAAGGTCCATGGACCATGCCTCAAATCACACACCAAACGTCCTGGCCTGGACCATGCCCCCACATCACACACCAAGCGTCCATGGACCATGCCTCACATCACACACCAAACGTCAGGGCCCTGGACCATGCCTCACATCACACACCAAGCGTCCATGGACCATGCCTCACATCACACACCAAACGCCATGGCCTGGACCATGCCTCACATCACACACCAAGCGTCCATGGCCTGGACCATGCCTCAAAATCACACACCAGCCCCATGGACCATGCCTCACATCACACACCAAACGTCCTGGACCATGCCTCACATCACACACCAAGCGTCCATGGCCTGGACCATGCCTCACATCACACACCAAGCGTCATGGCCCAAACCCCTCACTCAACACCAAGCGTCCATGGCCATGCCTCACATCCACACCAAACGTCCTGGCCCATCCCTCCATCACACACCAAGCGTCCATGGCCTGGACCATGCCTCACATCACACACCAAGCGTCCTGGACCATACCTCACATCACACCCAAGCGTCCATGGACCATGCCTCACATCACACCCCAAGCGTCCTGGACCATACCCACAAAAACACACCAAACGTCCATGGACCATGCCTCACATCACACACCAAACGTCTATGGACCATGCCTCAAATCACACACCAAGCGTCCTGGACCATACCTCACATCACACACCAAGCGTCCAGGCCCATGCCTCACATCACACACCAAGCGTCCAGGGCCCATGCCTCACATCACACCCCAAAAGCGTCCATAGACCATGCCTCACATCACACACCAAGAAGATGTTTTGGAACAGGGGGGGGTTAGGGGTGATGGGTAGCTCTGTCACAGGTCTAGAATCACCCCACCACCCCCCCCACCACCACCACCACCCCTTCAAATTCAGATGAAATGCACTTTGATTGATATGTTTTGTCGTTTTGGACAGTTTCGAAATTGAAAAGGAGAGGAATGTTTTTTTGGAACAAAGGGGAGGTGGGGGGGGGGGCTGGGTGGGAGGGGACGGCTGGATTTTTTTTTTTTTTTTTTTTTTTTTTTACATTTTTTAATCACTTTGAATGAAATTACATAACATTTACATGCATTTATAAACGTACACAAATACATATATACGCACAATGGGTAATTTTATCAATAATATCATTGGAGAGTAAAAACACATCACATTACATCAAAATGTATGTATCCATACGCATGTACACTTTACACTTATATTTACCCACACATATAAATAACAAAATAACGGCACAGACATTAGGAAAGATCAAACCTTAAGGGACAGAGAGAGAGAGAGAGAGGAGAGAGAGAGAGAGAGAGAGAGGAGAGAGAGAGAGAGAGAGAGAAGGGGAGAGAGAGAGAGGTGGATATGGGTTCGTTTGCAGCTATTTTTTACATTTGGATTCACGGTTTTACTTTTTTTTTTTTGTTTTTTCCCTTCCTTCCCTTTTTCCCTTTTTTCTCTCCATTTTTTTCCTTTTTTTTTTTCCCCTTTTTTAAATTTTTTTTAAAGACCTGCTTTTTACTGTTTAGTGCGTTATTTCTGAATAGCAATTCATATGGCACCCATATTTTATTAAAATCATCCGTTTTCCATGAAAATCTGGCATTGTGTTGTTCTATTCTATGTCTTGAAGAAAAGTATCTTTTCAAAGGTTATTATTTTAAAAGTATGGACTTTTAAAATTTTTACATTTTTTAAAATACATTTTACCAGAAGTATCAATAAATCAAAAACTAGTCCGTAACTATATTATTTTCTATCCCAAATAATACTATGTTTCGAGTTAACTGATGTTTGTACATGTTGTACATTTTGTTTTTAATAAATGTTCAAGGTTTCTCCAGAAACGATTTGAGATGTTGCTGTCCAAAATAATGTTCAATCTGTCTTTGAATTCTCTACAGAATCACAATTATAACTGTTTGTAATATTCATTTCTTTCAGTACAACGTTTGTCCCCGAGAATTCTATGTACAATACGCATCTGTAGCCATTTCAATTTGACTTTCTTGTATTTTATGCACTTTTTTAAATACCTCTTTCCACTGAATATCTATCCCTAACTTCTCAGTCCACTTTTGACGGGAAATTTGGGGAGGTTTGTTATCATGATTAAGATGTCATAGAACAACCTCTTTACCTTTAGATATGGAATATATTAGTTTCAATCCCCCGGGGTATCATGTGCGCAATTGTTTATTTCATTTATCTTTGTTAATTTTATATATTTTTAATGGACATTTTACAGCCATTAAAAGCCAGAAAATGTATATTCATTCCAAATTTTCTATTAAATTCAGTATGTGTAAGGAAAATTTCCGTTGTTGTCAAGAAAATGTGCAACACGTTGACACCTCTTTGGATCCAATTTTTATGCTTCATCATATTGCCTCCAATTTTAAATTTCTCATTATAAAAATACTGGTTCTGAAAGTAAATTCTGTTTGTGTTTTTGGTTTTACTAGATTGCAAAAATGACTGTATGCCACATAAATATGTTTCCAAAAGATGTTGTTATGATTTTTATATAAACCTTTAGTTTGGGCCATTTTTTTCGATTTCAGTAAGAAATGGATATAATTCCAATGAAACATTTTTCCATTTATTTTTCGAAAGTTTCAACCTTCTGATCCAACTGATTTTCAGTGCAGCAAATATGCTCTGATATCCGGTACATTTAAGCCACCATATTTTACACCTTTCGTTACCGTTTTTCTGCTAATTTTATCTCGTTTACCGTTCCAAATAAACGAAAACACATTTTCTGGAGTAATTCACAAAATCATCGGGTGGGTTGGGAAGCAGGATCCAGAGGTGTTTTAATTTTGATAGTATTAAGGATTTAATACAGCAACTCTTCCAAGAGGAGTTATATTTCTTTTTACCCCAAATATTGAAAAGAGCTTTTATTTGACATTTTTTCGGCATAATTAGCCTGATCACAATCTTCATGTCATTTGTAAACCATATACCGAATATTCTAAATTTTTCTGGATTCCAAATTATATTTAGATGTGCATGTATTTTGTTTTTGAATTCTTTTACTTCCAAGCCAGATTGCTTGTGTTTTGTTTTCATTCATAAACAGCCCTGAGAAATTCCCAAATTTTAAAATCAACTGAATAGCTTTTAAAAGGGTAATCTATCACCATTATTCATTAGCTGCGGCATCATCAGCAAATTGAGATATTTTGTGTTCTTCATGGTTGATGTCAATGCCTTTTATATCTTTGTCTTCTCTGATCATAATGGCAAAAAATCTCTACGCAGAGTATAAATAGATAAGGGGAAATGGTCCCTTGCCTACATCCTCGTTCTATTGGAAACCAATCAGCTACTTGGCCATTGACTATAACTGCTGATTTGATATCTGTGTAAAATGTTCGTATCCTTTACAGATACCCTCTCCAAAACCCAAGGATTCCAGAACTGTAACAAAATTTTCCCAAATCAAAGAATCAAAAGCTTTTTCAAAGTCTAAACAGAGCAAGAGACCAGGCCTATGTGTTGTGTCAAGATAACAGTTTAAAATCATAATCAATCTGATATTGTCCCCAAGATATCGGTTGGCTACAAATCCAGTCTGATCCTCATTGATTAATTTTTAAAGAGTTTTCTTAATCCTGTTTGCAAATACACGATGCCCCGATCTTATATAAAGCATTTAATAATGAAATTGGTCCCCAAAATTCTTTATGTGTTCTTTAGATTTTTCTGGTTTGGGAATGCAAGTAATAAGCCTGTTTTTGTGTTGCTGAAAGTTCTCCGTCTTGAACGACTGTTTAGAGCACCCACAACAAAATGGTCCCATTTTTTTCCAAAAGAATTTATAAATTCAGCTCCAAATCCATCCGTACCTTGACTCTTTCCATTTTCATTTTTTGTAATGCATAACCTGCTTCTTCTAAACTTATGTCCCCTTCTATAGAGTCCCTCTCTTCCTGTGATGTGTAGGATGCTTATTAACTAAATCACTTTTTCCATACATTTAAAACTTTGTCTTTTGTATAGCTTACAGTAAAACTCTTTACTTCGGTTTTTTTTCGCTCTGGTTCCTCAAGCAAACTCCATTTTTTTTTTTACTAGCTTTGTCATACTTTTGTTTACGAAGTGCCTTTTTCCAAGTTACAAAAAAATTTTGTTACCTTTTCCCCTTCTGCTATCCCTTTTGCCCTAGACTTAATATTACTCCTTGTATTTTTTTTTCTCTGAGTGAAACTAGCTCTCGGTTCGTTTTCCTTTAACCATTTCATGTCTTCTTCTGTTTGTTTTTTTTTTTTTTTCTAATTCTTCAATATTTTAACTAGGTTTTCTTCTTTTTCAGTAGCTTTCTTTTTCCTCATAGTAGATAAGCAATAGTTTTTGGGGTCGAATTTTCATTAATAAAAAAATCTATAAATAATTTATCAGACACGGTTAATTCAATTTTTTGTCAAAGATGTATCCTTAATTGTAGTAGTATCATACTGGTCGGATAATACTCACATTGACCTCGTCTATCAGTTTGTTTATTTCGTCTCATATTGTTTATCTCTCAATAGATCATAGTTAAACTTCCAAAAAATATTTCGTTTCACAGTTTTCCACTCTTAATGTAAGTAAAATCATAGAATGATCGGATCGATTCCTGGAATGATATCCGAGTCTCATAGTTCCATATAAGACTCTCTGAAATTAGAAAATAATCTAAACGACTTTTTTAACGGAAAATTTCTTCGCCAGGTAAATCGTTTGACTTGCGGATGACTCTCCCTCCACACATATGCGAGACTTAATTCTAATATATATTTTTCACACATCTTTAGCCCTAGGGTTATTTATATTGTTGTAATTGTTGTAATCTAAATATGGATCAATAACTAAATTCCAGTCACCAACTATTATGAAATCGTGACCGTGGTAGTTCATCATTTTTTCTTTTAATAATATAAAAATCAGGATTGTCTAGTTCGGTCCATATAAGTTTATTAAAAGTATGTCTTTATCCATAGTTTTTAAAGATAATATATGTAGTTAAACCATAAACATCCCTATCAATATTGCTGATTTTAAATTCAAAATTTTATTAAACAGCACAGCTACACCAGTCCTCTTGCGTTGGATCTATAAGAGGCAAAGGAGACATGTATAACCCCCTTCTGATGTAACATTTTTTTTCTAATTTGGGGGTAAAATGGGTGTCTTGCAAACAGTAATGTTACAGGACTTTTTCCTAAGATAGTGGAAAACATCCTTCTTTTCTGAGAGTCTCCTAGTCCCTGACAATTCAAAGATGATATCCCTGATATTTGCCATGTTATCTTACAAGAAGGACTATAACTTTTGGTATCGCACGCCATATAACTGGAAGGAAGAACCAGCTTCTTTTCACAGTAAAGTCACATTGCTTTGGGAAATATACAACAATACAAAGATTGCAAAACAGCATGGTCATTAAAAATAATAAGACAGACTACCCAAACAAAATAGCTAACATAATGATGACCAAATGAATCTTTTCCGTGACAAACAGATTAAATTTCTGCAGCAAAAAGAAATTGCTCTATATAACACACTTACAAACTTACAAACATAAAGTCACATCGACAACACGGGACGAAACACATAATGTTCGTAACTCAATAACGATCGCCACGAGCGAAATGCACAGCTTCTCTGCGTTACTGGTCACAGCAACGAATGTGTCGAGAGTTAAGAAAGGTAGGTTAATTCCAACACCATCGACACCTAAAGTGGTATAAAGGAAAAAAAACAACAAAACCCCAAAAAAAAAAAAAAAAAAAAAAAACCACTATCCTACAAACGTTTATGCCCTTTTTTTTTACCAACTCCAAAAACTCAAACAATTTTGCGTTTTTTGCAGAAGTGAGAAAAAGGGTATAGGAGAAACAATACATGTCACACACGGCGTGTGACAGCGTACATGTGTCTCCCGATAGGTGAGTGTAAGCAAATGAAAGCTAACGTTTTCCCCCCAAACCCCCCCCCCCCCCCCCCGCCCCCCCCCCACCCCACCCCCACCAAAACATAAAAGTGTTAAGTATATGTCTGCATATGTGTGGGGGGGAGTGGGAGAGGAGAAGGCAAAGACGCCGAGGGGGGGTGGGGAGGGAGGGGCAGGGAGACAGGAAGGGCACGGGGGTGGGGGTGGGGTGGGGGGCGCGAGAGGCAGGACAGACAGGTACAGGTGGGGAGGTGAAATCACCCATCTTTAAATTGATCTACAAACACATCGATAAATACAAGCAAACAATTCAGTCAGTCAAAAAAGACACTCACAATTCAGTAAACAGCCAAATAATACACTAGGCTGAAGGGTCAACAGGATGAATAATAACTTTCCACAAAAAAACTGAACAGTGCAAATCCTTTCCATCAAGCATCGATTGGCTAACAAAACTGCGCCTTCACATGTTACTGACATGGTGAGGTAAGTACAAGAGGGGGCGTGGGGGGGGGGGGGGGTGGCGGGGAAGAAACAGGCAATGATTTTGGGGTAGCAATGGAGGAGGAGAGTGGAAGGGGAGAGTCATCGGGGAAAAGAAGCAACGTTTTTCCCCTTATTTTTTCTGTTTGTCATCCCCCCCCCCCCCCCCCCAATGAAAATGTGGTGATGTGTATGTGGACGGGGAGAGGAGGGGGCGGAGACGTTGGGGAAATGAGGGTTGGGAGGGAAGACAGGGGAGGGGGGGGGGGGGGGGCAGGGAGGGCAAACGAGACAGGCCGGGTATGCCAATAAGGAGGTGAATGCACCAATCTTTAATCAATTTATAAACGTATCCATCACATATAAATTAACAGTTCAATCATAAACAGGTACATACAATATCAATCCGATAAAACAAATAAACAGCCAGATAAAATCCATTAACCACAAGAACAACAAAATGTAAACTTCCCGAACAACTCACCAACGATTGACTGGCCAGCAAAATGCCATCTTTTCATATTGACAACATGATGGGGAGTACAAGTGGGGCGGAAGGAGGGAGGGGGGGGGGAGGAGAACGGGCAGACTCCGGGGAAGCAAAAATGGGCAGAGGGCGGGGGAAGCCCAAAATGGGCGAAGGTGGAGGATAAAGTGGGCGGAGGTGGGGAAGCAAAAATGGGCAGAGGGCGGGGGAAACCAAAGTGGGCGAAGGGTGGGAATAAAGTGGGCGGAGGGTGGGGAAGCAATGGGGGCAGAGGGTGGAGAAGCAAAGTGGGCGAAGGGGGGAATAAAGTGGGCGGAGGGTGGGGAATAAAGTGGGCGGAGGGTGGAGAAGCAAAGTGGGCGAAGGGTGGGGGAAAAAAGTGGGCGGAGGGTGGGAAGCAATGTGGGCGAAGGGTGGGAATAAAGTGGGCGGAGGGTGGGGGAAACAATGTGGGCGAACGGTGGGGAATAAAGTGGGCGGAGGGTGGGGAAGCAATGTGGGCGAAGGGTGGGGGAATAAAGTTTGGGGGGAGGGTGGGGAAGCAATGTGGGCGAAGGGGGGGGAATAAAGTGGGGGGGAGGGTGGGGAAGCAATGTGGGCGAAAGGGGGGGGAATAAAATGGGCGGGGGGTGGGAAGCCCAAAGTGGGCGGAGGGTGGGGAATAAGTGGGCGGAGGGTGGGGAAAACAATGGGACGAAGGGTGGGGAATAAAATGGGCGGAGGGTGGGGAAGCAATTGGGCGAAGGTGGGGAATAAAATGGGCGGAGGGTGGGGAAGCAATGTGGGCGAAGGGTGGGGAACAAAGTGGGCAGAGGGCGGGAAGCAATGTGGGCGAAGGGTGGGGAATAAAGTGGGCGGAAGGGTGGGGAAGCAATGTGGGCGAAGGGTGGGGAATAAAATGGGCGGGGGGGGGGAAGCAATGTGGGCGAAGGGTGGGGAATAAAGTGGGGCGGAGGGTGGGGAAGCAATGTGGGCGAAGGGTGGGGATAAAGTGGGCGGAGGGTGGGGGAAGCAATGTGGGCGAAGGGTGGGGAATAAAGTGGGCGGAGGGTGGGGAAGCAATGTGGGCGAAGGGGGGGAATAAAGTGGGCAGGGGTGGGGAGGCAAAGTGGGCGGAGGGCGGAAAGAAAGTGGGTGGAGGGCGGAGAAGCAAAAGGTAGGTTAATTCCAACACCATCGACACCTAAAGTGGTATATGGGAGAAAAACAACAACAAAAAAAGAAAAAAAAACAAAAAAACAAACAAACAAAAAAACACACTATCCTACAAACGTTTATGCCATTTTTTTTCACCAACTCCCAAAAAATTTAAACAATTTTTGCGTTTTTTGCAGAATGAGAAAAAGGCTAAAAGGAGAAATAATACATGTCACACACGGTGTGTGACAGCGTACACGTGTCCCCCGATAGGTGAGTGTAAGCAATGAAAGCAAGGTTTCCCCCCAACCGCCCCCCCCCCCCCCCCCCCACGCCCGCCCCCCACCCACCCCCCCCAAAACATTAATATATGTGTTTAATGTAGGTCTGGATTTACTCCCAGAGGAAAGGGTGGAGTGTGCGTGTGTGTGTGTGTATGTGGGGGGGGGGGGGGGGGTGCAAAATTTTGGGTACGTGCCCTTTTTCACCCACCCCAAGGGTCTTTTAGGGCGTTCACTGATTACGGAACTCACACCGGGGAAGGGGAAAACCCGCAATAACGCCCGAGAACAAAAGAAAATTTGGGGAAAACCTGACCAGACAAAACGTGAAATTATCCACTGCTCCCCTTGCCAGATCAGCCATTGTTTACACACGGTAACAACCCGAGAGGAAAGGTGGGAGGTACAGATTAACACTAGTTTGTTGCAAAAGGGGGTTTCATCCTTTTGATCAGGAACAAGCTACATGCAGACGATCTGTAAACATATACAGTCGGCTTCGGTTTTACTCTGCATCTGTATGTGTGGGAGTCTCTCTCTCTCTCTCTCTCTCTCTCTCTCTCTCTCTCTCTTCTCTCTCCTCTCTCTCTCTCTCTCTTCTCTCTCTCTCTCTCTCTCTCTGTGTGTGTGAGTGAGTGAGTGAGAAAACAGAGACAGAGAGAGACAGAGACACAGAGAGAGGGGGTGTGTGTGTGTGTGTGTGTGTGTGTGTGTGTGTGTGTGTGTGTGTTGTGTGTGTGTGTGTGTGTGTGTGTGTGTGTTGTGTGTGTGTGAATCACAGTGGAAGGCCTTGAGCTTGTACTGTTTCAGAAAGTGGCTGTCTGGCTCTCAGACGCCACTGGCATAGGTGCCTGGCTGGAAGCCGGCTGCGCTGGCAAAAATAGTCTGTTCCGAACTGGAATCAAGATGATAAAAAAGATACTGAAGCCGCCTGTAAACATCCCGACATGCTATAACACAAGACGGAGAAGGGGAATGAAAGAGGAGAAGGGAAGGGAGAGAGAGAGAGAGAGAGAGAGAGAGAGAGAGAGAGAGAGAGAGAGAGAGAGAGAGAGAGAGAGAGAGAGAGAGAGAGAGAGACAGACAGACAGACAGACAGACAGAGAGAGACAGAGACAGAGACAGACAGACAGACAGACAGACAGAAGGAAGAAGATGGGGAGAGGAGAAAGAAGAAGTAGCTTCATTGACTGTCTCATGAGAAATCAAAGTCTGCAGGCTTCTTAAGATACAACGTTTCCCACGAAAATAATAATCTTTGGTCCTGTTAAATCAACGCTTTAAGCCTGTGAACACCTAATGTCTGTGACTTTTTAACCTCTGAACACTGATGCCTGTGACCCCACTGAGTAATGTCCTAGTTCCATTGAACTGAACGTCCATCATCATTATAAATCCCCTGTGTCAGTTTCTTTGATTCTGTCACTATGACACTCCGTCTGAAATAGTGCCTGCGTGGAGGATGAGGCCACTAGGAACCGAAGGGAGAGAATACAGGTAGAAATCTAACTGTGCATCACTCACTCAAAGACAGCAAAAAATCGGAACACAAAATGTGACAGCACCCTTTTTACCCCTATTAGACAAAACCTATCACACATGCTTAAAGCAAGGGGGGGTAGCATCAAAAGAATCACCATCTTTGGGGGTTCTAAAGATAGATACCCGGAGGATGTGACACACTCTGTCTCTTTTCCATCGGCCCGATCCTTCTGCTGACTGCAGAAGTTTTTGCTTCCCTTCAAAACGTTATCTTCATTTTGACAGCAGAGCCGTTGTATTCATGCATCGTGGTAGTGCTTGAATTTTCTGGGAAACCGTGAATTGGGCTTGAATGGCTCCATCACAAATTTAAACTAGGCTTGTGAATCCCTATCCAAAGGAATTTCGATGACAGGCACACCAGATAAAAGAGTACCTGTATCTCAAGAGAAATGAACACTTGCTGTGTGAGAGTTGTTAAGGACACTTGCTGTGTGGGAGTTGTTAAGGGACACTTGCTGTGTGGGAGATGTTAAGGGACACTTGCTGTGTGGAGATGTTAAGGAAAACTTGCTGTGTGGAGATGTTAAGGAACACTTGCTGTGTGGGAGATGTTAAGGGACACTTGCTGTGTGGGAGATGTTAAGGAACACTTGCTGTGTGGGAGATGTTAAGTGACACTTGCTGTGTGGGAGAAGTTGAGGGACATTTGCTGTGTGGGAGAAGTTGGGGACACTTGCTGTGTGGGAGATGCTTAGGGGCACTTGCTGTGTGGGAGATGTTAAGGGACACTTGCTGTGTGAGAGATGTTAAGGGACACTTTCTGTGTGGGAGGTGTTAAGGGACACTTGCTGTGTGGGAGATGTTGAGGGACACTTGCTGTGTGGAAGATGTTAAGGGACACTTGATGTGTGGGAGTTAAGGGACACTTGCTGTGTGGGAGATGTTAAGGGACACTTGCTGTGTGGGAGAAGTTGAGGGACACTTGCTGTGTGGAAGATGTGATGTGAAAGGCAGAGAGCGGGAAAAGGGCCATGCCATGGCGTTATCTGAATGTTGTCTACAACATTTATCATTGACGTGTCTGGACAGTTTTTTTCTCCCATAAAGGTGCTTGCTGAGACGACGTCAGGATTTCTTCTTTTTTCTTTTTGTTGGGGGAGGGGGGGGGGGGAGAAGAAGGGAGGGGGGTGGATGGGGGGCAGGGTATCCTGAACTCCTACGCCCCCTCTTCCCCGCCTCCCCTTTCCACACATTCACTCCCCGTTACATCACACACACACACACACACACACACCACACGCGCGCGCACAAACACACACACACACACACACACACACACACACACCACACAAACACACACACACACACACGCACGCACGCACGCACGCACGCACGCACGCACGCACGCACGCACGCACGCACGCACGCACGCACACACACACACACACACACACACACACGTGGTCTAATATAACGAATACTGGATAGACGTTAAATGAAGGACACACACACACACACACACCACACACACACACCACACACACACACACACACACACACACACACACACACACACACACACACACACACACGCACGCACGCACGCACGCACGCACGCACGCACGCACGCACACACACACACACACACACACCCACTCACTCACTCACTCACTCACACTCACTCACTCACAAACACACACGCACACCACATACACACACACACACACACACACACACACACACACACACACACACACACACACACACACACACCACACACACACACACACACACGCACGCACGCACGCTCCCACGCACGCACGTACGCACGCACGAACACACACACACACCACACACACACACACACACACACACACCACACAACAACATACAAACAAACGCGCGCGCGCGCGCACACGCACATAAACTCCTTCTGCTGTACCAGGTTTCACCTAATCATGTTCTCTGCAGTTCCGCTTTGCATAATCACGTTTCATGTCGTTTGTTTTTTTTTTACTCCCACACACCCCTCACGTTTCGACAATATCAGGTAGAATGAAGCTGTATACACATTTATGGCAGTATAACACACACACACACCTTCACGTTTCGACAATATCAGGTAGAATGAAGCTGTATACACATTTATGGCAGTATAACACACACACCCTTCACGTTTCGACAGTATCAGGTGGAATGAAGTTGTATAAACATTTATGGCAGTATAACACACACACACCTTCACGTTTCGACAATATCAGGTAGAATGAAGCTGTATACACATTTATGGCAGTATAACACACACACACACCCTTCACGTTTCGACAATATCAGTTAGAATGAAGCTGTTAAACATTTAT
>JAFLJL010017095.1:0-7500 GCA_018398815.1 Conus ventricosus
GATCAACAGTTAAAAGGAAATACGTTCTTGTTTGTTTTTTTTTTTTTTTCAGTTGAGTCAAAATGAAAGTAAAGGCTTTATAATTTTTAAATGTGCAAAGGGAAAAACCCAACCCGCATGGAAGGTGTGTGAGTTTTCATGTGGGCGCGCACCGATACAAAAAAAATTTGTTTTAATGTAGATTAACACCAGAAAACACTTTCCCGGGGCGCATGGTAAAAAGGGCTGGGATGGGGGGGTTTTGGGTGGGGGGGTTTTGGGGGGGCGGGGTATTTTCTTTCCCAAAGTAAAACCCAGCTTTAAAGGGCAGAGTCTGGTCGTATCATTTTTTCGGGTTAAAATCCCTATTGTCTATCCATTTTCCCCGAATACCCCAAAAATCATTTGAACATTTCAAATCCCCATTTAAAAACAGTTTTTTTCCCGAAAAATTTAAATTTTTTTTATGTGGGTCCCCCCCCTTTTCTCTCTCGCCCCCAAAACCCCCACCCCCCCCGTCCCTCTTTTTTGTGTGTGTGGTGTGTGTGTTTTGTGTGTTGTGTGGGGTGTGTGTGTGTGTGTGTGGGGTGTGTGTGTTGTTGCTGCGTGCGTGCGTGGTGTGTGTTGTGTGTGTGTGTGGTGTGGGGTGGTGTTTGGCATGTCCCTCCCTCCCTTTGCTTGTCTGTCTCCCTTTTTTGGTCTTTTGTGTGTGTGTGTGTGTGGTGTGTGTGTGTTTTTGTTTTTGTGTTTTGGGGTGGTGTTGTGGGGTGTGTGCAGAGAGAGAGAGAGAGATTCCGGTTTGGGAAAATTCAAAACCCGGCCCAGGGAAAATGGGCCGTGGTTTTTCCCTCACACTTAAAAAAAGCAAGAAGGGGGAGGGGAAGAGAGCCACCCATGATCTTTGATCATTAGTGATCGAGGGGAAAAATTTTTTTCCCTTGATGGACATGGAGGGCTCAAGGACTCAAGAAAAAGGGGTTTGGGCCCGGGCCATTTTTTTCTTTCCCTCATGCCCATAGGGGGTCAGGAAAATGCAGGGAAAAAACCGGTTCCCCACGCCAACAGAATTGGCAGGGACATTTGATTTTCCCATTTTTGACAGTTGCCGGGTGAGTTGCATTAACCTACCGAGCCAAATTGCGAAATCCCGTGCGTGCATGAGGGAAAAGGGGAGCGAGGAAAAGGGGGGGAGAGAGAGGGGTGCATTAGGGAAAAAAAACCTTTTTTTTTTTGTTATGGAAAGTTAATGGTAAATCTAAACTTTCCCCATTCCAGATTTCTTTTTTTTTCTTTTTAAGTTTGATTTTTTCTGTTTTTGTTGAAACATTTTTTGTGAAATGGAAATTTTTAAACCTATTTTTTTTCCCATGGGTGTGTTTTGCAAACCTGCTGTCAAATTCAGTGACAGGGGGGAGATCAGGTGGGAAATTTTTTGTTTTTATTAGGGAAAGAGTTTTTTCCCCCTTTTTAAAAGCTATTGATGTCAAAACCCCTCCAATTTTTTTGTATTCATTAATTGATAAAAAATTATTTGGTACAGACAAAGGGCGTTTTGTACTTTTTTTTGCTACATTCACCGGAAAATTTTTTCCTTTTTTCACCTTTTTGATGTTGAAAAAGGAAAACAGTTTTCTTTTAAGATTGTTTGGGTAGAATGGTTTTTAAGAAATGAGTGTAGGGCATAAATTTAAAGGAAAAAACTTGGGAAAAGCAGAACATCCAAAATTTCTCCCCGGATTTTTAGGAAAAAAAAAATTTTGGGTAACAATGTAAAAGTCATTCCTCAGTATTAAAACGTAAATCTGAAACTGTACATTAAATAAAATTTTGGGAAAATTTATGTTAAATGGATGCACTGCCTTTTTTTTGGGGTATTTTTAATGGGGGATGTAAATTTTGGGACCTGGAAGGGGCGTACACAACATATCTGATTTTGGCTGCAGGTCGTTTACTTTATTTTTTCAAACGTTTCTTTTCTTTTGGGATATGACTCATGTAAATTTTTAAGTTTTTGAAACCCCCATAGACTCGGATCCATGCCCGTTTCTTTCATGGTTGTTTTTTCCAAAAGGGAAAAAGTTGTTGTCAATAAAAGAACAAGAAAACCCCTGTTTTAGAGAAAAATTTTATGGAATTTAAAGATTGTGCTAATCGTTTCAAGAATTTATGTGGGGTAGAAATTTTTTTAGAAAAAATTTAAAATGCCATAGATATGATTCAATCCGACGTAAATGAAACTTTTAACATGTTTAAAGTTTTGGTAAATGAAAATGCTAAGTGTAAAGAAGCAAATACGTTGTCAATAAAATCAAAGAGGGGATGATTTGGGATATTTAAAAGTGCCCAATCATAAACTTTAAAAACTAGAAAAATTTTTTAAGAATTTTGCTGGCGTACTCATATCCTCAAAATAGAGTTTGGTTATTGTATTGCAAGGGGAGAATACAAAAAAATTGTTAAAAAGAAAGGGAAAAAAAAGAGTTTTTTAAGTTCTTTTAAAGATAAGTTTATTTCCTCAGTTAAATGCCAAAAAGACTTCTGGGAGACTGCTCGGAAAGTATCTTTCAAAAAAAAACAACCGAAAGAATAAAAAAACTACGATATTTTTTGGGGGCCCTTTATTTTTCCAAAAAATTTTTTAGAACTGAATGTTAGTGACAGTGTTAATGAAAAGTGGTGGGGTGCTTTTGTAGATAGTTTTTTTTTTAAACGTCCAAAATTTTCCCTAGAAGAGGGTTTCTTTAGCTATTAGAAAACTAAAAAAATGGCAAGTCAGTGGCCCAGATTGGGGGGGAAATTTGGGGAAACTATTTAAAAAACGCAACCAACCCCGGCTGTGCATTTTTTTTATAAATTTTTAATTTAATTTTTTTAATAGGGCTTTAACCCCTTTAAATTTGGGGTGAATCATTATTTTGCCTATAATTTAAAAAAAGGAAAATTTTGGACAATCCCCTTTAAAAAAAAAAAAAAAAAAAAAAAAAAAAAAAAAAAAAAAAAAAAAAAAAAAAAATTAAATTTTTAAGGGAAAATTTACCCCTTTGTTGGACTTTTTCTAAAATTTTTGGTTATTTAATTTTAAAAGGAGAATTTTCCCAAAAAAATTTTATTAAAATTTAAAAAAACCGGGCACAAGCTTCCAAAAAGGTTTTTTCCCCGGGGTTTTTAAAAATTTTTCGGTTTTATTAAAAGCATTTTTTGATAATGAAGCCTTGTGGGGTTTCCTTTATAATTCCCAAAAGGGGAAAACATTTGATTTTTTTTTCTTTTTTTTAAATAAAAACTTTGGAATTTTCAAAAAAAAATGGGTTTTGCCTTTTTAAACCCTTTTGGTTTATTTTTTTGCATGTAAAAAGTTGTTAAGAAAAAGCCCGTTTGGGTCTACAGATCCCATTAATATTTTAAAAAGGGTGGGTCCAAAAAAAGGAAAATGCAAAAAAATTCCCTTTTTTTTCCTTTGGGGGGGTTTTTTTAAAAGAAATAGCCATTTTTTAAGTTTTCAATAATTTTGGGAAATGGGGTTTTTGCCGTTGATTTTTTTGGGGCCCTTAAAAATTGGTTTGTTTACTTTATTTGGTTGTAATTTTTTGAATAGAAACCCCTTTGGGTTTTTGCAACTCAGGGTTTAAAAATTTTTCGGCGGGGTGGGGGGTTGGGTCAAATTTTAATTTTAAAATTTAATTTTTTCAAAAAAATTTCTTGGTTTTGTAAAAGGGGGGTACGGTGAAGGGAAAAGGGTTTAAAGAAAATTTTTTTATCGTTTTTTAATTTCATTACAATTTTTTTGGTTAAGTTTTCCAAAGGTTTAAGTTTTTCAAGAAAACCCTTTTTTGATTAGGCCAAAGGAAAAAAACTTTACAATTGTTTTTTTTGAAAAAGGGGTTTATGTTTTAAAAACACATTTTAAAGGATTTATAATTTTTCCGAATTTTTTAAAGTTTCAGGGCCCGTTGACCTTAAAGGTTGAAAATTTAAACTTAACCCAAGTTTTCAATTTTTGCGGAAATTTTTTCATTTAGCTTAAAAAAATTTTCTTGGGGTTAAAAAACCGGCATTTTGGCCGAATTAAAAGGATTTTCGAAAAAATGGGAAAACCCCCAATTAAATTTTTTTTTTAAAAACCAAATGTTAAAATTTTTTTCTTTCGTTGCTTTTAAATTATTCGTGAAAAGTTCCCAAAAAACCTAAATAATTTAAAATCAAAAGGTTTTTTAAAAAAAATTTTGGGTTTAAAGTTTCTAAAAGTTGAAGAATTTTGGGTTTTAAAATTTTTTTTAAAAAAACAAAGGTTGGGAAACAAAACCAAATTTTAAAATTTTTTCGAAAAAATTTAAGTTTTTTTAAGGCAAAATGGCTGCCCCTTTAAGTTTTTGTTTGTTTCAATTCCCCAAATTTGGGGGGTTTTGGGTAAAAAAAAATTAACCCCGGGGTTTGAAAAGAATTTTCAGAGAAAAGGGGGGAAAGGAAAAACAAAAAAAGTGAAAGGGGGAAAGAGAGAGAGAAGTTAGAGGAGGTTAGGGTGGAGAGTGACGGGAGGGGGTAGGAAGAAAAAGATTGGAACTGACTTTTCACAGCCATTTGCACAGAATGTTCTGGTTGACAAGGGATAGGAAATACAAAACAACAAAAATAAGAAGAAAAGGAAAAAGCCAAAAAAAAAAAGTTAAATAAATAAACGAAAGCACAAAACTAATAGAAAGAGAGAAAAAACACACACCAACATCTGAAATGAATAACCTTCAGTGTTTCGTACATTCATTACAAAAAAGCCCGAAGTTGCACAACCATTCCAGAAATGTTAACGATACTATCAAGGACCTTCCCCATGTCGTTCCTATTTCCGCATGGCTTCATAAAAACTTTCGAATTCAACCAAACTTCCAATAAACTTTTGAGGACATGTTTCCCCTACGTCTGTTGCTGTGTCTGTGTGTCTGTCAGTACTATTACGCAAGCACCACTGCACCCTCTCTCACAAAACCTGGGCCGGAATAGCTCAGTTGGTAAATCCCGCCGGACTTGTAATCCTGGGGTTGCGGGCTCGAATCTCTGCTGGATCGTTTCGGTATTGGGAGAATTTCGCATCGGAGTTACCATTTGTTCTGACTCCATTTCCCGAGGAACAAAAAAGAAAATCCTTCCAATGAGACTATAAACCCAGGTTCCATGTGTGAACGCTCGCTTGCCATCTTACACAGCCGTCATCAACTTTGGAAAGAGAGGGCTAATTTGGCCGTTGCATCTTGCAAGGAAATCTGAAAACTTTAGAGAAGAAAACTGAGGGAGCGATGTTAACGCCATGACACGGGAAACGAGTGAATATACTGCCGGCAGGCAGCGCTTTAGTTGGCTCTGTCCTGGCAGGCAGCTCGTTGTGTAAACGAGAGCGTGAATTGTATATCGCTTCAAGCTTGCTCTCTGACCGAAGATGGGCGCCATGTAATAAATTTTTTTTAATGATGATGGGAACAATAATGATAATAATATTGATAATGAGAATAATAAAAAATAATGATTATAATAATAACAATCCAATAGTAATAATATTCATAATAATAATAATGATTATAATAATAATAACAATCCAACAATAATGATATTCATCAATAATAATGATTATGATAATAACAATCCAATAGTAATAATATTAATAACAATAATAATAATGATTATGATAATAATAACAATCCAACAGTAATAATATTCATGATAATGATTATACTTAAAACCACTCCGGGGAAAAAAAGGAATGAGGACGAACGACAAGCGTTGTAAATGTTGGAATGGATCCGAGGTATTGATTCAGAATTAACAGCGGATTAATTATCCCCTCAGCAAACTCTAGGAAATTTTCTTCTCAAGATGAACACAGCGGAACTGTAATTTACGAAGTAAACTATATTTAAAAAGCGGTTTTTTTTCACGGAATTTCACCTGTTTAAATCGCATGAATTTTGACGATTCGTATTTTCCATGTCTTTCGAAAAAATGAGTTTATGGGAAGTAACCTTTTTCAGTCCATACCAACTATTACTTCCCCTGGCAGAAACAAAAGCCAATCATGAACTGTTTCAAATCGGAGGAACTGTCCCGTGACATTGTAGTCTTCCACCAGGTCTCCCATATTTTCACTGTGTAACGTTTAGTGAAAGATGTTGTCACTCCGTTATCTCCCTCACCCCCCCCCCCCCCCCCCCCCCCCCCCCCCCCCCCCCCCGTCTCCCCTCCCCCCACCCTCTCCCCCGAAATCATTTCACAGTTTCGTACACATGATGTTCACATAGCAATAGGGTACTGGCATAGCATTAGGGTACTGGCATCTGGCATAGCATTAGGGTACAGGCATAGCATTAGGGTACAGGCATAGCATTAGGGTACTGGCATAGCATTAGGGTACAGGCATAGCATTAGGGTACAGGCATAGCATTAGGGTACAGGCATAGCATTAGGGTACTGGCATAGCATTAGGGTACAGGCATAGCATTAGGGTACTGGCATGGCATTAGGGTACTGGTATAGCATTAGGGTACTGGCATAGCATTAGGGTACAGGCATAGCATTAGGGTACTGGCATGGCATTAGGGTACAGGCATAGCATTAGGGTACTGGGTATAGCATGGCAGTACGGTTACAGTTTCAAGAGCATCATCAGCGCTGAATACCTGAAGTGTATACACTCGGTTGACAGAGCCTTCAAATCACTTGTCTGGTCTTTCCACCCCGGCAGTGGCGACAACTGCTTAGGGATGTATGTCCGATTGAGCAGATATAAACTGCATGAGACGATCACATGCGGTTTCAGTTTCAGTTTCATCAAGGAGGCGTCACTGCGTGCGGACTAGTCCATATACGCTACACCACATCCGCTATATCACATACACGCTCAAACACACACACGCGCGCGCATGCACGCACGCACGCACGCACGCACGCAACACACACACACACACACACACACACACACACACACACACACACACACACACACACACACAGCTAGATAGGCAGATATAGAGGCAGACACACTAAATAGATGAATAGATAGATAGATAATAGACAGACAGACAGACAGACAGACAGACAGACAGACAGATCAGTATACAGACCGACCCACACATACACATGTACGCGTGTGCGCAAACAAAAACGCTCTGACACGCACGCGCGCGCGCACATACACACACACACACACACACACACACACACACACACACACACACACACACACACACACACACACACACGTACGCATGCACGCACGCACGCACGCACGCCTAGAGAGAGAGAGAGAGAGAGAGAGAGAGAGGGAGAGAGAGAGAGAAGGTGGCATATGGGGTGCGGTGGATGGAGGATGACACATGCAGACAGACATGCATACAGACAGACATACACACAGACAGACATGCGGACGGACAGACAGACAAAGACAGAGCGGGATTTAAACCATTGACATATCTGTCATTCCGCTGTTACTCGGGAGCGGCATTGTTTATGTATTAGAGCTTGAGGGAACCCGGAGGC